>VDFB02359159.1:54010-137711 GCA_007258455.2 Sequoia sempervirens
GAAAGGGAGGAGAACCCCAAGGAACACATGCCCACTAAATCCCCCATCAAACGCATGGTGTTCATTTAGGACTCCGATGAGGAAAAAGAAGATACAAGGGTAGAGGAAAAAGAAGATACAAGGGTAGAGAAAGAAGCTCCCAAGGATAAGGAGATTGAAATTAGGAAAGATGAAGAGGAAGGTGACAAAAAATCACCCAAAGAAAAATCCCCGATGCTTGATTGGTTGGAAAGGCAACTAGAGAAGAAAGCTCCTGCCCCGAGGGATCTAAAAACAAGATTGGAGGCCATATAGGTCTAAGCTTAGGTTGGCACTAAAAAGGAGAAAAAGCCTAAAATTAGATCAAAGGTCACAATGGATGCCTTCATATCCAAAACAGTGCAGGGAGCTACGCTAGTGGTGGGAGAAGAAGGAATAAGCTACGTCTCCACCATCGACCTGGGAACTACTTCAAGAGAGCAGAAGGTGGATCACCTTTAGGAGTCAATTGCTATGGTGGTGCATTTAATACAACAAGATAAGATCTCTAAGGATGAGCTCAAAGTTCAACTAGCTGACTTGATGACATATATTCAACCATGGTCATTAGCAGAAGAACAACCTACAACATCTTCAGCCCCACTGCAGTTGTTGTCTAAAGAACAAGTAGATAAGCTAGAGAACAGGAAGAACTTAGCTAAGACCACGGAAGATTGGTTCTGGTAGGTCCTATATGTTGGAAATATGGGTATTGGGTGTGTTGTTAGGATAGTAAATAAGTTCTTGGAGGTACAAAAGTCTCTAGAGGGCATAAGGAAATTTTGTACAAACTTCCCGAGGATATACAGGTCTACTTACCTGAAAATTGAGGCCATCCTCAAGCTTCCAAAGAAAACTTGGGAAAAGGAGCTTGCATTCAAGGAGGATGATCATTGGCTTGTGGATATGTGGAAGCTAGATTTTGAAAATCGAAAGGAGAGATTGGAGTAGGTACTTTACTAGGTAGATCTAGATATTTATTGGGCCAAATATGTTAGAGCAGATTGTATTCAATAGTTGAAGCTAATGATAGGGTTTGATATGCCTGTCGTTCAAATTGATCTGGAAAAGGTAAGGTCGCACTTCCATAAGAAGATGGAAGATGGAATGATAGGCAAGTTCACTACAGATTTCTTGAGTTTTGCTACTCGATCCCTCTCCCAATCCAAACAGTTCAAAGACCACATGACCAAGTATGATGAAGATTAGGAAAAGCTCACCAACAAGTCCAAGCAATGGAGTTACTAGGTACTACAATCAAAGATTATGGAAGTTGAAAAGCTCCAACCACTGATTTTGAAGTTCATGGAGTATGCTGCTTTGAAGAAGCAAGAGAGGAACCCTATTATTGATGAAGAATTCCTTACAGAATAGCTGCAACAAAGACAATCAACAAAAAAACAAAACGCAACAGTGTTGCCACTAGAAGACAAAATAGGGAAAAAACAAGAAATGTATTTTTAAAATGTAATATATTTGGGGGTAGGTAGAACCGTAGTTTGTAGTGAATCTTGGCCACATAATGCAAATCAATCTTGGACATTCATTCTACTTTTTGGACACTATAAATAGGGGGGTCTCCTCTCATTTTCAAAAGAGAGTTGAATTGTTGTAATGACATGCTGCTAAAATTATAATAGAAATACATTGACTTGGTGGATTTCTTAGTTTCTTTGCATGTTTCATGATTCATCTCCCATAGTTAGATTTTCTTTGTTGTTCTTCATAGTCTTAGATTGCTTTGATAGATTTGGTAATGCTGTTCAATGATTATGAAGATTTTTGTTGTGTTGATGCCTTTGTAGTCCATACTTTTTGTTGTCTACTGATGGTAGATAGTTGTGTAAAGTTAGTCTGGGCTTAAAATTGAAAGCTGCTCCAAAATTTTATCTTTTTTCATGCATGTTTATGGTGAGTGAATGGTAAAACATTTGTAGTCCTTAGAAGATAACACAAATTTCATAATATCGTAAAATTTTTGGTTAAGTGAAATTATGTTTTAAGGAAGTTGTCCATAGGAGAACCCTCCATGATCACTGTTCATTCATAGTTTCAGGTCTAGGAACTTCCTCTCTTCCCTGCCCTTTTTC
This sequence comes from Sequoia sempervirens, assembly GCA_007258455.2. Lineage (NCBI taxonomy): Eukaryota > Viridiplantae > Streptophyta > Pinopsida > Cupressales > Cupressaceae > Sequoia > Sequoia sempervirens. The sequence continues at coordinate 56,119 of VDFB02359159.1, forward strand.
CTTTTTTTTAATAAGTAACCTATGCTAAGGTTCATTGCACATTGTAAAGCCAAATCTTAAGATTGTTGGTGTAGGTTTTTTATTTTCCTTATGTTAGGGAATATTTATTTTTCCTACACACATTATTAAGCTTGCTTAGGTTATATTATAATGGTTAGGAGGAGGACATATGGCATAATCCTACAATCACATGTGTCATTCACACCCACCTTTGGGTAATTGAATGGCACACCCTCTTTTGGACTTATTTGCTACCTCCCTATAACCATTTTTTGTCTTTACTTGAGTTGGAATAACCATGTATTTGGCATTTACCAAGTAGGTAAAACCTCCCACCTATTATGGGTTAAGGGGAGTTATTATTCCTCTTAGTTTTATATGCCTATATTTTTCTATATAAACAAGCCCTCACCTCTCCCTATGCTAATGAGAACACTAGCTCAAATTGTGAGTCTAGTTCAGTGTTAGGAGAGTGTTGAGTTTTGTTCATCTCTGGGTTCTTGTCTTGCTTTCCTTCAGTCGCTTTGATTTTGGGTGGTTTCACAACCAAATCTAACATAATATCAAAGCTGGTTGTGAGTTGTGGGTTAGCAGATATCTCAATTCATTCTTGAAAGCAAAGTATGCTCTTCCCTTGCATCCGATGATGACATGGAGAAGCAGAAACACTTGATAGAGATCTCAGTTTCTGGGGGGGTTCTTTTTTATTGCATTTTTTTGCAAGTATTTAGGAGCTTCCTGGAGACATTTTGAGCTCACCATTGAGTTCAGAGCAGCTGGAAAAGTCAGAATTGACTTTTATTTCGTCCAAATTAGACATCAGATGTGAGATCTTTGAAGGATTGAAGCAGAGGTTTTTAGAGAGGTTCTTGAAGGTATCTGATCTTTCAGAGCATTTTCAGCCCAAACAGACCTCACCATCGTGCTTAGAAGGCATCAAAACCTAAGGATCGACTGCCAATTTGTCGAATTCTGAAAAGTTGATTTTTGAGGCAATTTTTTTTTTGCAGGGAAAGCCATTGACCCAACCTGTAAAAAATACGACACAAATTTTGAGGTGAAAGTTGAAAATTAAATTTTTGCTGCATTCAAAAAATTACTATTTGAAAAAAAATAAAAATTATTCAAGTCTCTTTTTTTTGAAAAAATATTGAAAAGAAAAGACATAAATTAGAAAGTTTTTTTTTAAAAAAAAATTAAAAGTCAAATCAAGGGTACTCAAGGTACCGCCTTGTACCAAAGGGGTATGTAGGTACCCATGTGCAGCACATTAAACTTTAGTCCATGCACCACTTGTACCTGCGTGGGGAATGGTGTGGCTCGCTTCCATTATAATTTTTTAATTGAAAATTTTATTATTTGAAATTTCAAAAAATTAAAATCTGCAAAATTCGTGCCCATTCCATACTTTTACCTCAGCTTTCATGCTAGTGTTGTGCGTACATTCCTCAGTTTCTGTGCCACCGGCCTTCGTGCCCATGATTTGGCAGTTTTGCTAAGTTTAGCGGTTCTTTTGAAGGGTTGCCAAATTTAGTAGGGTTCTAAATTTAGCTGGAAGTTCTCCAGTTTTGGTGGCTTATCAAACTATTTGGAAGTTCTCTACATTTGGTAGGTTGCTAATTTTAGCAGAAACTCAGCTAAAATTGGCGGAGGTGGACTTTTGCAAATTTTGGACCCGTCACCATTTGCATTTTCACTTTTGCACCTGAATTTCAGAGGGTTCGTTCTCTGTCATACGAAGACATTTTTCAGCGCAATTTTTTTTTATTTGGAGTAAAATTTCGTGCTCTTCATAGTGGTAAAATTAGTTTTTTCTCAAGTAATCCCAGTTTTCCAGAAATTTAGTTTTTTCATCAGATTTGAAGGACAATCTTCATTTTTTTAACTTCAAATTGATGTAACTTTCACATATGACCTCGGATCGAGATGATTCTTTTTTTTAAAGTGAATATTTTTTCAATCACTACACATTGGTACTATTTTGAGGTTCTAATTCTGAGATTTGATTATACTTTCAGTATTTGGGTCTATTTTAGACATTTGTAAAACTCTGGAAAACAACTCCAGCACTGCAAACGCACTGATTTATAAAGTGCCAAATTATTTTTTGTTGGAGGGATTCTTAATTGAGTGAAAAAGGGGGGGTCTCTCTTTGTGTGCATGTGTTTTTGATCTGTTCACTTGTGCTCTACTTTTCCTTCACACATGGATCATTCTAAGGTTCCTTTGCTAACACCTTATAATTATGCAACATGGCATCAACATGCATGGAATTCCTTAATGCAACTTGGGTATACTCCATATGTTGAAAACAAGGTAGCTGAACCTAAAGATGATAAGGAAAAGATAAAATGGATGCTTGAACATACAAAAGTTCTTGGATGTCTTCGTAGTTTTGTTTCCCTTGATCTTATGTTTCAGATTGAATCTTGTACAAATTCACATGATGCTTGGGAAAAGTTAAAAATATTTGTATGGTACAATAGATGAATTCAAAGGTTATCAGATTGAAAATGAATTGATGAGCCTTGATCCAAAGAACTTTGGCAACATCTAGGATTATATTACTAAGGTCAATGATTTGAGAGCACAATGTAAAGCTTGTGGTATTGATAAAAAAGACATTTAGTTAATCTATAATACATTGAATAAACTTGGTCCTGAATTTGCAGCTTTTGTTTCTAGCTTTCATACTCGTAGACTGACTATGGGATCTACATATACTATGCCTTCATTTGCATCTTTTCTGAGATGTTAATGCATGAACAACAAAAGCTTCTTTCTATGGGTCTCATAAAGCCATCACAAACTCAAGCCTTATTGGCTAGTCAGCCTAAGGGACAAAAAGAGTCAGGTCAATCTGACAAGAAACAAAAGAAATCTAAGAAAAATCCACAAACAGATCAAGCACAACACAAATCCTCTTCCAAGGAGGAATCATCTAAGAAGGAGAAGTCTACTTGTTCATATTTCAAGAGGACTGGACATGAAGAAAATTCTTGTTATAAGAAGGATATTGATGAACTAAAACATCTTCTTAAAAAGAACAACATTGATCTACCTTCTAGAATGTCTGAGTCTACTTCTTCTTCTTCACATTCCAAACAGTCAGGATCTAGTAAAGATAAAGGTCATGTCGGGCTTGCTTCTGAGTCTAAGAAAAATAAAGGTAAAGCTCTTTGTGCTTCTACAAGTCATGAATCAGGGAAATGGCTCCTAGATTCTGGAGCTTCTCATCATATGGCTTCTTCACAGTCTATGTTCTCTTCTTTTGAGCCTTGTGCTATGCCACCTATTTTGATGGGAAATGACACTTACATGAGTGTAATTGGGAAGGGTTCTGTTGATATTGGGGATGACACCTTCAATGATGTTTTGTGTGTACCTCACTTGACAAATAATCTTCTTTCCATCTATCAGATCACTCATGGTGGAGTAGAGAAGACTGTGGAATTCACACCTGATTTAGTTATCATCAAAGACTTGGAGAGCAAAGAGATAATTGCTACTGGGATAGTTGATCATGAATCTTGGTTGTATACCTTTTCAGACTTTGCACCTGATGATGGTTCTGATCCTTTGGTAGTTGATCACACTCCTTGTGTGACATTTGATTTTGAGGAGAATTTTGGCTATTTGAATCTTGGTATTCTCACATCAGATCCAGTTATTGAGCCTTGCATTCCTTCTCCTCTATCTATTGTTGCTTCTGAGGATACTTGTGTTACATTCATGGCTACTTGTGATTCAGTGCAACAGGATCGGCATCATCTTCCGGATATAGTTGCTTGGGATGACTACTTGATAGACATTGCAGGTTTGTTCGTAGAGTCTCATATTTCAGACTTGGGAGACATTATTCATGACATCCATCTTCTCTTTGATGAAGTTGATTCTTCTTCAGTTTTTTATGGAGGAACCTTTGGATCCTCTTGTTCATTCTCCACATGATCATTCATCACAGTTTGACATGAGTGTGGATATTTTTGAGCAACATTTGGAGTAGGTATCTTTGTCTTTAGAGGAGGTAGTTGAGTCTTTGGATTTTGTTCTACACAATCTCTACTAGGTTCTAGATTGTCATCTTCATCAGTGTGGCCTAGAACACCTGATTTGGTGGTGGCAGCTTTCGGCATCAACATGGAGACAAATGAGCAGTTTTTAGAGACTTTATACTTTTTGAGATTTCTTCCCTCATATTCATTTCAGGAATGGGAAGACATTCTTCATACACCTTTGGTTTTGTTTCTTCCTAAGGGGAGGAACATTGTTCGACAATCGTGGACCATGTTCTACGTTCAGTTTTGAGCTTCAACCATTGGCACAATTGACTACTTTGGGGAAGGCTACATGGTCTTTCCTATCCTTTCTATTTTGGAGGGGACTTCTTCCTTGCATGGGATTCTTCTTGTGTTGGGAAACTTGTTTTCTTTTCTCTCTTTTGGGGAGGAGTTTTGTCCCACTGGGTTTTCTCCTTTACTCCATATGTGAGAGAGTATTTTGTACATGGGTACCTAACATGGCCTAGTAGCCGGGACCCATATTTGCATCTTTGTGTCTTCTCACCCACCTAAGCTATGCTTAAGGGGGGGTGTTGGTGTAGGTTTTTTATTTTCCTTATGTTAGGGAATATTTATTTTTCCTACACACATTATTAAGCTTGCTTAGGTTATATTATAATGGTTAGGAGGAGGACATGTGGCATAATCCTACAATCACATGTGTCATTCACACCCACCTTTGGGTAGTTGAATGTCACACCCTCTTTTGGACTTATTTTCCACCTCCCCATAACCATTTTCTGTCTTTACCTGAGTTGGAATAACCATGTATTTGGAATTTACCAAGTAGGTAAAACCTCCCACCTATTATGGGTTAAGGGGAGTTATTATTCCTCTTGGTTTTATATGCCTATATTTTTCTATATAAACAAGCCCTCACCTCTCCCTATGCTAATGAGAACACTAGCTCAAATTGTGATTCTAGTTCAGTGTTAGGAGAGTGTTGAGTTTTGTTCATCTCTGGGTTCTTGTCTTGCTTTCCTTCAGTCACTTTGATCTTGGGTGGTTTCACAACCAAATCTAACAAAGATAGAATAGGAGTTTATGATTGTTGTTCGAACCTGCAACAAATTGCACTTTAACTTCCATTTTTAGAGACTCCACCTCATGATTTACCTCATATCTAGCTAAGCAGGTAAGTCTTCCCTATGATTACCAACAAAATCACATTGAACTTCAACTGAGGAATTCCATGCAAGTCATGACCTGACACCCGAGAGACCTTGGGGTGATTTTTAGCAACTTGTTGTTGGAGATTTCCTTTCAAGAGAGGTAGTGCATTTATGTATTACTTGTGCTGAGAAAGTGTGTAAAACACCACATCAACAATAGGATACAACTCCATCTACCTGAATCACTTCCCCGTGATGGAGTAGTACTACTGCCTCCATCAGAGATAATAACCAAGTCACAATCTGATGAGCTGCCAGGATCCCAAATGTTCTGGTGGAATGCACTAAGATCAATTCTTTGCACTAACCGAAAATAATGGTATCCTCTATCCCTGATAGACCCTGTCACTGTAGGTCACAACTGCCACCATCGATGCATCTGATCACTGGGCCTGTGGGTTATGGACCCAAACAACTGCTAGAAAAGATGAGTATTTCCTAACTCATCTGCAAATGTTGGTGTCCCCATAATACCCCAACTGCCAAGGCTGGAAGAAGAGTGCTCCTGACACCAACTCATAAAGCCAGTTGCACTAATCAATGCAATTGTGGAGGGCTAATCCCTCTCATCACTGAATCCCATCTAATCAAACCTTGCCTCTCTATCTCATGTGCCAATAATACATCCATCCTAGAGAAGTGGTAAAGGGGTTTTGTCAAATATCACTCCATCCCTTATAGAAGGGAGCACCTCATACCACATATTCACTCCACTCTTATGTGTCACATAGAGCATCAAATCATCCAGAAGTGGGTTGAATAAAAAGGAATGTGTGAATCTCACAATGAAATCACTATGAAATGCACCAAGAGATTCTGAGGGAAGTCCAAAATCAACACTATCCAAAACAGGAGCCTCAAAACTTGAAGCATAGGGTGTAAAAACTGCTTCAACACAGGCTGACTACTCCCCATGACTAACTGAATCTGTCTCACCCTACTCTACTCCTATTGCCATGTCATAGGTATCCTCCACAGTAGTAGATCCACTATTAATACTAGATACCACATCCCTCTCAACATCAATGAAAGTGGATATTTCTGCCTCTTCCCTCACAAGTGCACCATACAACTTCCTAGTAAGCATGAAAGCATAACCTCTATTTGTAAGCAACTCATGGCATCAGATCTCATCCTGTCAAGCGCATGTCTAACCAAGTGTAAGATGGATGCTGAGATTCCATACTTATGCCCATCTAGTGCCCCATCAGACTGAGTTATCCCAATGGGGTACTCGATCCATCTATCTACCTTATCATATTGGCATAACACTCGTGCCACCTCCTCCACTACTAAATACTTATCCTCAAGGAATAATCCAAGAGGTGTAGCCTACTGCAATTCATGCATGTTATCTACCAAAGCTTGGACTACATGGCTGCAAGTGGCATCATTATGTGGATTTTCTGCCTCTACAACATGAAATTTGAGACCCTTAATGAGGAGTAACTCTTCCTCATCTAAATCTGATTCTAAATCAACAACATGTTCATTTACTAAAACTGATTTTAAATCATGCACATGGATGCCATCAACATCACAATGTGATCATGCATGATTGCCTTCCTGAACCTCATCATGTAGCTCTTCTTTTTCCTCATTTCCTTGTCCCTCAATCTCATGCACAACACAAGATTCTTGCCCATCCAAAGAGGCTACAATAGAAGACTAATTTTCTGATTTCTTTGGTGAAGCATGTGCCAAACTCAACTCCACACTCAACTCCTCAATTTGATTTTCCGCCATAAGGGGAGTCATTGGAGAGTCTTCCAAATATTTTCTAGTCTTCACTAGCTCTGTAGTGTGTTGATCAACCTCTTCCTCTTTCCTCCTCAATGCATCTGAATATATGACACCCAAATCAAGTAGGTGATCTCTATCGGAAATAAGGGATAAATAATTATTTTTCATAGACTCCATGGCTGTCTTAAACGCTTGCAAATCATAAATAGATGAAGCCTCTTCAACGAAACTACGTCTCCCCTTAGGTTGGACCTTCCATAGGTAATTTCCCACCAACTTATGGGAATGATCAAAATGGGATAGTGTTGCAACAATCTTATCTTCACCAACCTTAAGTTGGTTATCCAAATCATGCTTAGGGACAAAGGTAAATTCATTGGTTGAAGTAGTGGGCTGCCAATGGAGAGCTTGAATCTCATCAAAAAATTCTTTCGAAGTGTATTCTTTCTAGTCTGAAACTAAAGCAACATTAGTTCCCATCACAAATTCCTCATCAACACTCCAAAAAGTTGTCTCAATGGATGATGATTCACTATCCTCATGTAGAGAGGTAAGAACGCTCTTAGGACTATCAAAAGAGTCCCCAAGCATAACCTCCATGTTGCCTACTAGGATACTCGTGCAACCCTATCCTGTAGGCTCCCTTGTTTCTCCCTCTCTACCTTCTGTAGGATCAACTGGATGAAGATCAACTGAAATAGACCCAATCTCTATATTGCTGCTCCTTGCTTCCCTTGTTGACGTTTCTTCACTATCTTTTGATTTTTCTTCATGTGTAGGTGATGTGACATTATTAGAATCAACTATCACACTAGAATATTCTTTATGATCACCCAAAGAGTCCATGCCATTACTATCCAAAGCATTGACATGAACTATGCTAGCCTCTAATGTAGGAGGCTCTTGTGAAACCTCTTGCAAGGATGATGTAGACAAATAATTACCCAAGGCTGTCCTAATGCCTTCTTGATTCAAATTAGCATGTCTATCTAATTCATCATATAAAATTTTGCATACCTCATTGGAACTTGAAGACACCCAATCAATCTCATGAAGAGTTGTATCAACCATGTGTGAAGATTTTGCAAATAATTAATAAGCTATAGTGTGATATTCCTTCCTTGCATGCTCAGTCTTGCAGAAAAGATTCAAGTGCATATCCATGTAGTTCTTGAAAAGAAAATTCTCCATAACATGTTGAGGAAGAATGCTATACTTCTCAAAAATGGTAATCACCACCGCTTCTTTGTTTTGTAGTGTTGGGATTTTGCTAGTAGAAAGTGAGGTTGATCCTTTAGAGAGTCCCAACCTTGAAAGTGAATCATTTAATTGCTGGAAGTTTTGTATGGTCTTGTATTGTGTTTGCTCAATTTCTTTCCACGCCTGTTTATTGCCAAACAACTTTGCCATGATGACCTTTTTCGCTGTCCTAACTGAAGACCACTAAAAACTAAATCCAAATTGACTTGTGCACAATTGATTTCACACCAATTGAATGCAATCATTACCCAACAGGCTGGTAGGAATATGGCTTTGATACCATTGAGATATCCCTACTAAATCTAACCCCAAAAGCTCATTTTTCAGAGTGTCGACATTTTGTCAAACAATTGTTGTGCAAACTCATGAATTTTGATTTTTTGACTGCTGTTCTAATTTTCTGAGTTTTGTTTGATTGTTTTTGATGTTTGGTTGAGTGTTTTCAATGCCAATAACATAAAGGAAATGCATAGAACTGATATATATATAAATGATTACACAACATAAATTGATAAACCCACTTCCATTGATGCCATTAAATTAAAGATATAAGATTTGATTAAAATGATAGTTATGTTTGATATAAAATTATTAGACTATAACAACTCTATTAAACCTAATACAAATGAAAGATTTGAATACCCAATATGCCAATAACATACCCGTTCTATGCCAACATGAAAATACAATGTATGAAGGCTGATATGAGCATGATAACAATGGTAGAAGACTGAAATAAAATGTTAAATATGCAGCTACAGGTCTAATCATTGTTATAGAAGTTCTAATATGAAATTGGTTGCCAAAATCAACTTCAAATTCCCACAAAACCCCTTCCAAATGATGGTGCACCAACTAGAAATGATACAACTGGTATGGAAGATATCAAATCCTCAATGTAAACTTGTCAAATGGCTAGAGTAAATCTACAATGATGATTGTGCCACAAACCCTAGTTGCACTTGGCCAAAAATTGTACAACCAACGAGTAGAATGCAAATATGTGATAGTATTGGCCTGGGAGAGGTTCGATCTATCAATGGAAGCCTCTGATATGAAGAAGTATGATGATATAACACTGCTACAAAATCATATCTAAAAAATAACTACTTGAAACTCCTCTAATTCCCAAACAAAGACCCAAGGTAGGCCCTCCTCAAAGGTAAACTGGGTTCTTGTCCAATTTACGATAGCCTTTGAGAGTTTTCATTCCCAAAAGGCTAAAACATTGCTGAAACCCTTCTCCAGAGCTCCACCTGCAAATGCTAATATGAAAAATGACAATAGAATACCAAAATAGAAGCCTAAAATTCACTTTATAACCTCCCATGAGATTTTTTATAAAAGATAATAAAATATTCCTCCTCAAGGGTCTTTTCCTCATCAAAAGAAAGGGCCACTTTTTAAAAACAACTTTGTTTCACTAGGATGGGAGCACTTTTCACTATTCACTTTATAATTCTCTGTTACTATTCACTTTTACTACTCCATTAAAACAAACTTTAATATTTTCAATTTATCCGTAGATTCAATGATTGAACTCGAAATTGAAAGGCTCGTATAGCTCCTGGCTAGGCTTTGCATCCCTCGATTGGGTCCCCTAACCATACTATTGATACGAGAACCCTAATAGTAGGCCAACCTTAGCTAGTCTGAGCTACCTAAGGAAGGGACATTACAAAGCAGTTGTAGCAAGAAGTGGTCAAAGATTTGGAAAATGATGCATAGTTAATTTTAGTATTCCATGATACTTTCTTTAATTTGGTTCTTTAAGTTTAAAACTCTTTTAATTATTCGGTGTGGTTACTTTCAAGAAACCATTACCAAAGACATTTTGTTTATGCTTTAAGTGTGGATTTGACTGATGTGATTCAGATCTTTTGGGAAAACTTCGATTTACTCATTAGAGCAAAAAATCTGTTATCTGAATTATTGCTTTTTTAATTTTGATATAGAAGACAATGGTGGAATTTATGCATTCGTAATCTTTGAATTATGGTGTATGAATCTATTATGCTTATGTTGAATGTTCTACCAACGTTTAATCTATGTTTGGAATAATATATATTTTGAATTGTTACATCGCTACAACATCGTTTATCTATGAATAAGGGTTCTGTGGTGATATTTTATTTCATTCTAGTTGTGAAGTATTTTTTGTTTTAGCATTTAGAGTTGATGCATACCTTTAAAGCTTTCTGGTTAAAAGAAACAATAGTTAAAACTTATTCCTTGAATATCAAACGAAGGTAGCTACCACCTAATAAAATAAGCAGAGAATCGGTCTGAGAATTACATGATTACCAATTCAATTGTGATTACTTTTGTCACCTTTGTGGGTGTAAGAATATAGAGTTAGATGATAAATCTATCAACCAACACTATTTCACCTTTCCTCTTTATTATCTTGGTGGAATCTTTTGGTAGGTTTCTTCAAAAGGCTATCAATGATGGAGCTATTACGGGTCTTCGGTCACATCCTTCTTCTAATTAGTCTTGTTCTCATCAACAATTCATGGATGATATGATCATCCTTGGGGAGGTGCCTATTGTGGAAGCCAAAGGTATTTGTTTGATCTTGAAAAAATAAGAATCGACTTTTGGATAGATGATTAGTCTTCCTAAGATTATTATTTTCTTCCTAAATACTCTACAGATAAGAATGCATAGAATTTCTCACATCTCATAGTGTGTTATTGGGGAATTTCCTTCTATTTATCTAGGCCTGCCTATTTGTACTAATGTTATCCTCGATTCTTTGTACTAATGTTGTCCTTGATTTGATTGATAAATTTAACTCCAAACTAGCTGGGTGGAAAGGTGTGTTGCTTAGCCAAGTTGGTAAGCTTTAGCTAATCAAATTTACATTGCAAAATATCTCGATTTATGCTTTGAGTCTCTTTTAGATGCCGAGGAAATTTTGGGAGAAGATTGAGTGTATTCAGAAGCGCTTCTTATGGTCTGGGGTGGAGGTAAAAAAATATTGCATCTTGTCTCTTGGGATGAAGTTTGTCAATCTAAAAAGCAAGGTGGTATGGGGTTAAGGAAAATTAAAGAATTCAAGCTTGCTCTCCTGGCTAAGCAATTATGGAACCTCCTTCTTGGGGGTAAGGAATGGTCTAAGATTTTAGCTAACAAATATATCTATGGTGTTGATAAATTCAAAGATTTTTTTTTGGATGGTTTCTCTCCTCCTTTAGGGTCTACTTTATGGAATTATATGATTATGGCTAGGGCTATTGTCTCTTCTAGGCTGTGATGGTCTTTGTGTAATGGCAGGTCTATTCTATTTTGGTATGACTAGTGGACGAGGAATGATCCTCTTAAAGATGAGTCGTGGACTGCTCCTTTTCGAGACCTTTGTGTTCCCTCTTTTGGAGTTTTGTGGTTGATTATATTATTGTTGGAAAATGGAAGAGGATCCATGAGGTACATAGGGAGCTAGAGATTATTTATCATTACTTATCCTTGATATACATCCTGAATTCTTCTTAATCTGACAAGGTGGTGTGGTGTCTGGCTTCAAATGGTTTATTTTTTGTGGCCTCAGCCTTTCATCACCAAACTAATGTTTTTGGCCCTCCTCGAGCGAAGGTGTGGCTCTCGAAGTTAATTCCTATCACTGTGAGGAGGCTACAAAGGATTCTATCACTTGATTATTGGTTGTAGTTTTGCTTCGGCTATTTGGGATCATGTGCTTCAACTCTGGAATCTTAATTGTGTCTTCCCTTCCTCTATGTCCGACCTAAGGTTTCAATGGTCTACTCCTACGACTAACCCCTCTTTGGATTTTCTTTGGTCTCTTATTGTTCAATATATGGCATGTGGTCTTTGGAGGGAGATGAATGATATAATTTTCTAGGATGTTTCTCTTCCTCATATCAGGTTGCCCTATAAGATTTGTGCAGCTATCAAGGAAAATTTAATCTCTAAAATGGTCCTTTCTATGCATTCAAGCAAGGTACCTATTTCTAATTATGATGTATGGGTGGCCGAATGGTGGAATCTTAATGTGGACATATCTCAATTGTTGAAGAAGGTTAAGACTTCAGGAGAGGGTGTTATTTGACAATTCCCTCCCCATGATTGGTAAAAAGTGAATTTTGATGATTTTGCTAAAGAAAATATGGGACCTAAAGGTTGTGGGGGAGTGTTACATGATTCTAATGGTAGGCTTATTTTTGTAATGGCGCTCCCTTTGGGAACCTAGACAAACCACTTTGCAGAAGTTGTTGCAACCTATCATGGTTTAAAACGTGCTCACGAGAAGGGTGTGAGCAAAGTTTTCTAGGAGGGGGATTCTTGGAATGTCATTGACTGTCTAAAAAGGGTCAATCCTCCATCTTGAACATTCAATTGAGAAAATTTTAGAGGACTCTATTGCCATATTAAATACCTTTCAAGAGTCTTATGTTTCTCATGTGTATAGGGAAGCTAATTGTGTTTCTTATTTCCTTGCTAATTTGGGAGTTGCCTCTACTAGGTATTGGGACTCTAATGACTTCATTCCCATCAAACTCCAATCAATTGTTAAAAATGATCAAATGTCAAATGTTTCATATGCTGGAGGGTAGAATTGGTTTTAGAAGAGATAGTGTATCACCTCATAATTATCTATTTGATTTGATTAGACTTGTGGTGTTCTTTATTTTTCTTGGAAATTATAGTTTAGAGTGGGGAAATTCCCAAGGGAAGCGACAATGATGAAACTATGTACTAGGATTGTCAAACTAACATGCTTTCTAGGTTTTTTTTCCTCCTTTCTATCTTGATTCTTAATTTTTGCTAGTCACCTTTCCTGTTTAGGAAGAAGGTTGTGTGCTCATATAAGCTATTGATTATGGGGGGAAATAGATATAGGACTGAGCCTGTTATGTGTGAGGATACTAACACTAATGGTTTGGTTTGGGAGATTCTCGATAAGGGAGGGGTAACTCCATTTATGTTGAACCTCCATGGTTATGATTCTCAAATCTCTTGGGATTTTGTTAAAGGATGGCATAATAGAGTGCTGCAGATTTTTTGGTGGAGATAAATTTAACTGAGGAAATTATAGCAGAGTGTAATGTCACAAAATTGCACCTAGGGAAATTTCACATTTTAGCACTTTTCCTAGCATTTATGATGCCTAAGCGCATTAAGGGAAAAAATCCCATGGGTTAAAATTTCACAATTATAGCTCCATGTGGACTAGTGGTGAAGTGACAATAGCCTAATGACATGTTTCCCAAAAAATGATTTCTTGGATGTTTGCGTAGTGCACAGACATCTACACAACGCACTAACGTCCTGGTGGTTTTTCGAGTTTGAAACAAGGAATCTCGAATCTTGACTCTTGACATGTGTCCTAGCAGTCATATTTTGGGTGTAACGGCTCTTTGCCACCCTTGCATGCAATAAAACCTCTCATTTGATCTCATTTTGGGGGTCCAATTCATTTAGTCAAGTTCTCTTCTACTTTACTCTCAAATTTCTCTCATCTTTGAGAATTAATACTTCTGCAAGTGAAGCTCTACCGAATTGAGGTCCCTCCAACATCTACAACTCTCCAGTAAGCATTCAATAGTATGTCTGTGTGCTATGGAGAGGGCCTAGGCCCATGGGTAATGCTATCTCTCACTCTTCTCTACTAGTATCTCTTGTTCATTTACTACTTGGTGGTGTGGGTTCTACTCCTAAAGCGGATTTTTCTTTCACCACACGCTTTGTCCATTTCAGTTACACTCTCCTTCTATCTAGCTATCCGTGGAGGTGGGAACACCAAAACAGGGGTTTGACTGAGGCAGGCCCCTATACAGCCCCAACATTTTCCCCTCATTCTTCTGTGTGTAGGTTGCAAAGAAGATCTTGGAGTGAAGATTTGAGTGTCTAGTCGAGGGTAAGTTTTCTTCAAGTTCTCCTTGTGCTTCTCTTATAATTTATGTTCTCACAGGTTTGATTTTTCTGTTTAGTAGACCTTAGATCCAAGCTAGGAAGCGAGACTTTATTTTGCTCGTATGAGCTCCTAAGCTTTCTATTGCTTAGGGTGCCAGTGTGCTAGTTGAATGACAACTCACTGTGCTGGCATCCTAAATATGCACTAACGTCCTTTGGCTGAAAGCTCCTCTATTAGAGGCAAAAATTTGGAAGTTTCACTCTTGGGATCTAAAGTAATCTTCTTTGAAAGTTAGCTTGTATACATTTCCCTTGCAATTTCTTCATTCAGTTTATGTTGAGTTGGATAAGGGCATTTCATTCCTTGGTGATCTCTTGAGAACAAAGAGACCTGCGTGCAACAAATCCCTCTTATCTCACATTTTGGTGAACTTGACGTGAAAGATGTCAGATCTATTTTTACAATTTTTTCATGTCTACAATAATGCTTTCTCTAAGGAAGATTTCAACATGTTGGATGATGCTTTAGATGATTTCTTAGAATCGTCTTTCCCTATCTATAAATCTTCTGAGAAAACTTCTTCTTCGGAAGCTAAGGAGTCGATAAATGTAGTGGTCGTCTCTGTGGCTCCTCCAAGCCCCAAGAATCTCATCATTTACTTGACTCCAGCTAGCCCTTCTCCAAGGGAGGATCATTCTATCTATGGAATATCATATCAAGATGATTTACCTGATTTATACTCAAGGTTTGTAAAATCTATGGACTCTACTTCTTATAATGTTGTTGGGCACACATACAACACAAGGAGAAATAAACAGAACTTGGATCAACAACCTTTTGCTCCTACATCTCAACCTACTCAAGTTCCTACTTCATTACTTCCTTCTCAACTAAGTATTCCTTCAACACCTAAACTTGCGACTAAAGCACTAGGTGATTATGATCTTGTTGAGCAACTTCGTGTTACTCCGGCCAAGATCTCACTTTGGGACTTGCTTCAAACCGCTCTAGTTTATCAAAAAATGCTTTAGGAAGCCTTGTAGAAGATCCTCTTGCCCGCCTCTTCTAGACCTATGAATTTTAATGCACCATTGGATCATATTCATGTATATTCACTGAATATTACATTTCATCTGTAAGAATTCCCACCTCTGGATGTGCAGAAGCAAACAAATCCTTTGATGATTATAATTAATGTTAATAACATTGGTATTAGGTTTACTCTCGTTGACGCCAATTCGACTCTCAACATTTGTTGTATTTACCTACTACCTAAGATTAAGGTTGATTCATCTTCTCTAGATGCTTCTTTGTACATTCATGGGTTTGATAATGGTGATCGCCAAGCTCTAGGCACAATAATAATTCCTTTGCAGCTAGGCCCTGTTACCTTACCTTACAGTTGTGCTATTATAGATGCGTTCGATGTTCATTGGTGGAATGAAGCTCTCTATGTAGAGCCACCATCTCCCGAGGTTTTGTAAAATCTTAATGGTTTTAGATATCAACTCACATCTCAGTATGGCTATTGGAAAAAAGGCCTAGGGAATATTGAGCAAGGAATCCAAGTCCCCATTTAGTTTAAGCCACAAAAGCGCTATCTGGGTTTGGGTGCTCTGTTGAACAGTCTAAGCAAAAATCATGGTGGAGTGTTAATATGATTTCAATTGAACCACTTAGTTTGGTACACCCTAAATTAATAGAGGATGGGGTACAGGTTGAGAAGGTCCCCTTAGATGTTTTCTCCTTAGATGAAGCACTTGAGGATTCTTAGGAGCCTACTACCCTCTGCCTCCCTTTCTCAACAAAAGATGATTCTCGTATTGCCTGCATGAATGAGCATATTTTGGAGAATTTGTCTTAAGTGTTGATGAGTGATGAGCCTAGTTTTTGGTCCAATTTTGGGTAGAATCTATAGTTTATTTGCTAACAGTTGTCATGGACTTTGATGCTAAATGTTGATATTTTCATAATATTTTCCTCAAACCATAGACATTGGGCTTAATCCTATTTTTGCAAGTTTTAATGACATTGGCATATTATGTGGATTATCTATATTGATTTTGCATGTGGTTAATGAATGTTCCTTAAGGTGGTTATAGATATGCAGTTATCGTGTGTACTAACATTGCCATGCAAATTTAATTTGAGGTTGCTAAGTTGAGGAAGACACTGCCAGTTGGGCATGCACCATAACATCCAACAAAGGAATCACTAAAAGGTCAAAGGAGGTTGACGACAAAATATTCCTCATGTAAATCGAATGTAACCACCTTGTAGTGAACTTTAATGTTGGTTGAGCAGATGCGGGCATTACTGCCATGCTAAATCTGCATTTGGACCTACATGTCTGACCAGATTCCATGCATGCGTAACTGCTGCCACTCCACTTTCTCCATTCTCCCAAAATGGCATCCTCCTAGTCGTGGAGTTGACTGCCTTGTTTAGTTGATAGCATAAATAAATATTTTATGCTCCTTCTTAAGGGGTTGCATGATTTGATATTGTACTTGCACTCTCAAGTTTTCAGTAATACAAATACATTACTCTTTTGTACTCATGATTTACAGTGAATAAAATAAAGTTCTAAGTTCAAGCATCTAAGTTCTCATTAGTTTAGGATACTTATCCAAGGGGGCCCATGTGGTGAGTAATCTATCCTTTTAGTTTAGTATTAGTTTAGTATTACTTGTTTAGTAATTAGTTAGAAATCTGGCACCGACTATTCCTGCAGCCACTAGAATTTCATTCTGTGACTATTCCTGCAGCCAAGGCAGACAAAGTAGTGCCCTATTTGTTGCTCAGATTTTCACTTCTATTATGCATTTTAGTTTGATGTAGTTGTTGATTGATGATTGGCATTTATGGTATTCCCTTCTAAGAAATTTACTTTTAGCATTGTGTGTTCCTTAGCTATAGAATGAAAATGGCTACTTTAGATTCCTAGTGCACATACTGTGCTGACCCATTTCAAGTTCACATCCCTAGGTTGACAAGTTAAATGCACCTTCATGATGATTGAAATGCCTATTTAGGTTAGATTTCCAATCTCTAAATCATGGCTGTAAGGGTTTAGTTATTAAATCATTGTAGGAGACCAACATTTTTTGCATTGTTGTCAGGATGGTGTCAAACTGGGGAGTTCTTTGGAGTCATTGGTAGTTTTTCTTGCTATAGTGCTTTTGGAAGTTGTTCTTAGTATATCCTCATTTAGGAAGTAATGAACCCCCTTATTCTATACCAATTCTTTGTGTGAGTTGGCTGATAGTGAGTGATACCACATGCATAGAGGAACGAGAAAAGGATGCTTATGGGAGATTCCTTCCTAACAATCCTAATCCATTCCAGCTAGTTGAATATCAGAAATTTCCAAGAGAAGAAGAAGAAGATCCACACCCCTTTGTTGATGCATTTCCTGATTTGACTAGCTTTGAAGTCTCCTCTAAAGACCAAAATCAGCTTGAGAACCCCTTTTCTTTGGAACTACATCAAACAAGCATGGGTGATGCAAATATGAATAGACCTAACCAACCAACTTTTCCTTTCCCCATTTCCCATCAGAATGAAGTTGACAACATCAAGAACATCCCTACTTCAACACTCCCCAAGTTTTATGGACTTGTCATAGAAGATCCTGATACTTTTTATTTGAGTTTGACATACTCTGCAAGAGTTATGATTATAACACCGATGCCCATAGGCTTAAGCTATTTCTTACCACTCTGAAAGAGACTGCATTAAGATGGTTCATGAGCCTAGGCAGAGATATTTTGGAAACTTGGGAAGACATGAAGACAAAATTCCTTGAGAAATACAAGGAATATTGTAGGGGCAGCGACATGAGAGGAGGTGACATTTTTAGGATGCAACAAAAGGAAGATGAGAGCCTGGAAGATTATATTGCAAGGTTTTTGTTTTTCCTACAAAAATTTCCACACCATACACTCAATGAAGACTCAAAAAAGTTTATTTTCTTGAGAGGAATCAATGATAGCTACACTGATGCCTTGGATCTCATGGGAGGAGGAGATATCTCCAAAGTTCCTTGGGAATATATCAAGAAAATATGCCAGAACTACTCTAGGGAAGCTTCAAAGAAAGGGAGAGATTACCAATATTCCATAGGTAAGTCAACTACCAGTGGAGTTTCAAGAATGGAGATTACTCTTTTGTTGACAGAATTCAAGCAAGACATTATAAATAATCTAGCCACTCAGCTAGATACACTTCAGGCCAAGAAGAAGCAAGAGGAGGCAGAGGCAATGTTGACAGAGTATTGCCTCCATTGCAGACAAAAGAAGAGGGACTACAGATGTAAGATGGTAGCTAATCTTGAAAGAAAACATATTCCACCTGAGTTCAAACCAATCCAGATTGAAGAAGACCAAGTCTACTATGTTGCAGAAAGGAAGCCTTGGGCTCCAAGACAAGGTATGCCACCGGATCCACTATCTTATGTTGGGCCATATTTTAATTACTATTCATCTAGTAACCAATGGCAACCCCCATATCCATCAAGCTATGGAGGATATCCACCATAGCCTTGGAGTAACCCTCCAAATTCTTGGCCCAATCATCAAAACTCTCCACCCCAGTGGCAACAACCTCAGGGGAATTGGCAGCCACCTCTAGGAAATTGGCAACAAACAAATCAATAGAGGGGAGGACAACAATGGCCTACCCAAACAACCGGTTACATGCAACCACCTTCTTAGCCCCAACAACCTTCTATAATGCCTCCACCTACTAATCCAAGCTCAAATGAACCTAAACCTACTCAACTACCAGCTCAACCGACACCCAATCCAAATAACAAACCACAACAATAGCCTGCATACTCTGCTGATTCAAATCAATTCCCTACATATGTTGTGAGTGTAAGTGACATCCACTTGCATTCGGGAACTACTCTACTAGCCCCTTCCAAGCCCATTATCACTGAGATTCCTGTGGAAGAGGAGGAGGAACCTCTGAATGATCCCATTCAACCAAGTGTACCTAAAAATCCTGAACGAGTCCGAGTCAAACAAACTAAACAAGAACCACCATTTCCTCAAATATTGGAAGTTGCCAAGAAGAAGGAAGAAAAGGAGGATACAAATTTTGACATCTTGGATCAGCTGAAGCATATATGTCTCTAGATACCTCTATTTCAGGCCATAAAAGATGTTCCAATCTATGACAAGGAAATCAAGGAAGCATGCCTCAAGAAGCTAGGTAGGAAAAAGAAAGACCCAACTACAGTTCATGTGGTGGGACAACTAGCTGACATCATGGTTGGAAAAGTAACTATCCCCAAGTATAATGAGCTAGATAGTCATGTGGTAGCAGTTGTTATAAATGGAATCCGAGTAAAGAATGCTCTGATTGATTTAGGGGAAGCAATAAATGTAATGACCAAGGACATCCTGTAGCAACTAAACATTGCAAGCATGAGATCTACTCCTACTATCTTGTAGCTTACTGATAGCTCTACTGTTAAGCTTGATGGTGTAGTGGAGGATCTTTTGGTAGTTTTAGACTCTTGGGAGTACCCAACAGACTTTATGATTCTTTCTCCTAAAGCTACACTAGGTGGGTATTCCATTATTCTTGGAAGGCCATGGTTAGCAACTGCAGATGCATGCATTGGATGTCGGTCAGGTGACATGACCATTTCAAATGGGAAGAGCATGAAAAAATTTGTTCTTTATCCTCTTGCTCAACCATCTCATGATGAAAATAATCCCATATGGCCACATGTTGGTGAAGAGGCCGAGGAAGTTAATTTTGTGGTGCAGCTTATGATGTTAGGCAAAAGCTCTTTCATGCAGCTCCAAGATGAGGATGAAGTATTGGCTAACATCATTCAAAACCATTGTGAAGTGGAGGAAGCATCATCTTCTCATTCTACTACTCTAGTCAAGACACTTCTACCTGCTCTTCTTGCAGCCACTGTTCCTGCAACCACTATTCCTACAACCACCATTCCTGTAGAAAAAATTCCTACAACATGTATGTCTCATACATTGTTGCTTAATGAAGTAGCCATGATAGAGTTAACTACACAAGTACAAGTGTCAAGGAAAATATCTGAATGTTAACAGTAAATTAAGTGAAGAACAATAATTGTTATTGGAAAACTTATTAAGGACCCATCAACATGCATTTGTGTGGGATTATCACGACATGAAGGGATTGGAACCTAAACTTTGTACACACATAATTTACACTAGAGATGATTGCACCCTAGTAAGATAACCAAAAAGAAGAATTAACCCTACATTAAGAAATTGTAAAAGGAGAAATGCGAAAATTACTAGATGTAGGATTTATCTACCCCATTTCAGATAGTCAGTGGGTATCTCCATTAGTGATTGTGCCCAAGAAGAAGGGAAATGGCGAGTTTGTGTTGACTACAGGGAACTTAATGCTACCACCAAGAAGGACCACTTTCCCTTACCCTTCATTGATCAAGTTTTGGACACACTTGTAGGAAAGCAATACTTTTCTTTTCTAGATGGATTCAACGATTACAACCAAATCCAAATTGCACTAGAGGATGAGGAGAAGACCACATTTACTTGTCCATGGGGGACCTATTCCTACTCAGTACTCCCATTTGGCTTATGCAATGCACCTGCAACCTTTTAGAGGGCAATCATTAGCATATTCTCAGACATTTCTCATGATTGCATGGAAATTTATATGGACGACTTTACCACTTATGGTGTTGATTTTAATCAAGCATTGGAAAATCTCAGGAGATTCCTACAGAGATGTGAAGACCAAAACTTGTCCTTAAATAGTGAAAAGTGCTTCATGATGATGTAGACAGGTGTAGTTCTTGGCCACTACATATCCCGCAAGGGAATTCAAGTAGATCTTGCAAAGATTGAGGTAATCACAAATCTTCCCACACTTGCAAAACAAAAGGATGTTAGGAATTCTTGGGTCATGCAAGATATTATAGGTGTTTCATCAAGGATTTTAGCAAGGTAGCAACACCATTATATACTCTTCTCACTAAAGATGTCGAATACCAATGGACTGAAGCTTGTGACAAGACATTTTCTAACTTGAAGGCAACTTTGACTCATGCTCTTGTACTCAAAGGGCCTAATTGGGAACTTCCTTTCCACATCCATACTGATGCATCAAATTATTCCATAGGAGCAGTCTTAGGACAAAAAGAAGGAGCTATTGAAAATGTTATTTACTTTGTCAGCAAAAAATTACAAGGAGCTAAATTCAATTATACAGTGACAGAGAAAGAAATGCTGGCAGTGATCTATGCACTTAATAAATTCAAACATTACATAACAGGTTACCAAATCTTTGTGCACACTGATCATGCAACCATTAGATATCTCATGAATAAACCTTTGATCATAGGTAGCCTGGAAAGATGGTTATTGTTGATGCAGGAGTTTGATATAACCATTGTGGATAAGCCAAGGAAGGCCAATGTTGTTGTAGATTTTCTTTCAAGATTGACTACATCAGAAGACAATCAGCCCATAGATGACTCTTTTCCTAATGAGCATATATTCTCTCTTAGTATTAAAACACCCCGGTATGCTAACATAGCTAATTATTTGGTCATAGGTAGAGTTCCTTCTCACTTCTCTCCAAAAGAGAAAAGAGCACTCATTGAAAAATCATTTCCTTTCTCCTGAATTGTTGGATATTTTTTTTATACTTGACCAAACCATGTCATGAGGAGATGTGTGAGAAAAGATGAGACATGAAATTTTGCATGCATGCCACAACGAACCATGTGGAGGACACTTTGCATCCAAGAGGACAACAATGAAGATTTTGAACACAGGATATTACTGGCCAACACTCCACAAGGATGCAGGAAGGTATACCAGAAAATGTGATAGATGTCAAAGAATGGGCAGACCGACCAGATTTGATGAGATGCCACTTTTCCCTCAGGTAGTAATCACCCCCTTTGACAAGTGAGGATTGGATTTTGTAGGACCCATTGACCCTCCATCACATGGTGATTCTTATATGGGTGATCCCACAATAGTGGTTTACGATTGTTGGCTAAACTAGACACTGAAATTATTTTTTAAACTTAATCTTCACATTTGGGCACCTATAGTGGCTAAATCATGAGGAATTTGAAGATGATGCAAACTAGAGTCTCGTCACATTTTTTCTGTAGATTATAAAAATATTTTTTTCAAAATTTTTGGAATTATATTGCATTTCTTTTTCCATCTCCCATGAAAACTGGTTTTTTTTCTTCAGAAAACAACATTTTTAAAAAGTGACACACACCGTATAACACATAATTTTTTTTCCATGAAGGATAAAATTCTAATTATTTTGAATTTAGATTTGTAACTCTGATACCTAGTGCTTCAACTTGGTTAGATAGTTTTTTATTGAATATTTTTTCTATAATCAAGTTTTGAAGTCAAACCAATTACAATTCAGACATAGCGCGACTGTATAACGTGTAACTTTTTTTGTATATATCAAAATTCAATTTTCTTTTTTTGTTGGATCAAGGAATTCAATATTTGGTGCACTCATATTTTTCAATTTTTTTTTGATAATCTACTATTTTTCCACATGTGCAGAACATAGACCTTCATTTTCGATGAAAAACCTATGTTTAATAAAACTAAAAAAATAAATACATAATAAAACCAAAACATATTAAAATTATATTCGTTGGATAGCTCATTCTGAGGACTACCAGATTCTAGTTGGGTTTG
This sequence comes from Sequoia sempervirens, assembly GCA_007258455.2. Taxonomy (NCBI): domain Eukaryota; kingdom Viridiplantae; phylum Streptophyta; class Pinopsida; order Cupressales; family Cupressaceae; genus Sequoia; species Sequoia sempervirens. The sequence continues at coordinate 78,947 of VDFB02359159.1, forward strand.
TGAAGACTCCATTTTCATCCTCAACACGAGCTTTGAAGCATAAAAATTTAGGTTTTTTTTTGTGTTTAAGGGGGAGAATGAGGAATAAGGGGGGTTTGTATGAACCCCTAGGGGTTCAAGTGAACCACCCTTCAATGAGAATTTCCTTTTGTTTTTTTGGGTGGGAAATGTGGGCCTAGTAATGAATGGGTTCGCTTGAACCCTAGTTCGGGTGAACCCTTTTTGGGTTTGGTCAAACTTGTAGGTTCATTCGAACCCCTAAAACCATTTTTTTTGCCATGGGGTCATTTTTTCTCAATTTTCCTTTCTCCATCATATTGTAAACCACTATTGTGGCTTCACCCATATCTTGGTATACACTGATTATGTGACAAAGTGGGTAAAAGTTAAGACCATGAAGCATGCAAGAGATAACAAGGTTGCAAAATTTCTTTATAAGGAGATTTTGACAAGATATGGAGTTCCAAGAGAAATAGTGACTGATCAAGGGGCTCAATTCACATCAACCCTTATTGCAACACTAGTCAATGAATACAACATAAGGCATAGGAAGTCTACTCCTTATCACCCCCAGGCTAATGGCCAAGTTGAGGTGACCAATAGATAAATTAAAGCCATTCTGACCAAAACGATAGCTATTCATAGAAAGGATTGGGAAAACATATTACCAGAAGTTGTTTGGGCCTATAGAACAACCTAAAAAACAACTATAGGCTTCACTCCATTTGAGTTGTTGTATGGAAAGAGAACCATGATTCCCATTGAATTTGAATATAAGACTCTTAGGACTATAGTAGATTTGGGGATGGATATTTATGAGGCATAGAGAGATAGAATCATGCAGCTAAATGCTTTGGATGAGATAAGAAGAGACATACATCATACAAAGGTAGTGCAAAATTAGAGAATCAAGTGGCATGACAAATTTATCAAGGACAGGAAATTCCAACCAGGAGATTAGACCCTGCTCTATGACTCAAGATATCAGGAAAATGCAAGAAAATTGCAGACAAGGTGGTTAGGACCATATAAAGTTATTGAGGTCTTTCCTAATGGAGCTGTTCAACTTACTACCATTGACCCTATTAGATTCAAGTTACTTGTCAATGGTCATCACCTTAGATCATATCACAAGCCATCTTCCAAAGAAGATTTCCTGCAACAATTCACCCATCAATCAACACTTGAGATTCTTGCTGCCAAAGGGACTGGACCTAGTGTCCCTCCTTCTGGCTAATTAAGGTACGTACTTGTCATAATAAAGATTTCCGCTCTTGTGGAAGTCCATTTCCTCACCCATCTGCCCATTCACCCATCCATCACCACCTTTCTCTCTCTTCCATCACTTCATTCCACCTCACCTCATTCCACTTCATTTTCATTAATTGCTTAATTTATTCCCTAAAAAATGTGAATGATACTTTCTCCATGATCTTTGCAACAAATCCTCCACACATTTAGGTATGTGCCCATTAATTGCTATCTTTTAATCATCTTTTAAGTGCATTAATTTAATCACTATACATTTGTATAGATGTTCACATAACATGTGATTATTCCCTGTCAAATCACCACTCCCATGTCGCATGTGTAGACACATGTCCAAATTTAGGTTTGGGGGGGGGAAAGAAAAAGATGTGAATATATTTCCCATGTGTCAATTCATGCTAGGCTACATCAGAAAATTTAAAATGAGCCAATTTGAAATTTGAGTGAGAGGACGACTCACATGTGTGAAGTGACACTAACTGCAACTGCCATTTCTTCCTATCATAATTCTCCTTTATCACACTCCTTTTCTTGCCATTATTGACCCTATTGTAATCTTGAGTTGCAAGAAAAAAGGTAAAACAAAAGAAAGGGAAAATTTAGTTGATATTGGCATAGGAAATTTAGCAGGTATTGCAGGAAGGTGTTTGGCTTTCAGACAGGAATTACAAGAAGGAAATTTTGCAGAGTGATAGTTGATTGCAGACAATGGGAGGAGGGCTAATTCGAAATGAGTCCTCAGTTCATGATGTTTTATTGCAGGATGCACAATGCCTAACCAAATTTAGAAACTGTGGATGGTTAGATTACTTCCTAAAGTTGGATGGCTTTGATGAAAGCATTGCACTAGAATTTTCATAGACATTTTTTGAAGAAAAAGTCATAGTAAAAGGGTTTGAGGTTGTGGAAACTGAGGAAAGAATTGTAGAGGTTACAGGGTTACCTGCTGATGGAAAACATTACCCTGCCTCCAGAGACGCCAGGTTAGCTAGGGCTTAGTTTATAGTACATGGTGACCCTCCAATCAACATGGATAAATAGGGTGCAAAAAGAACCTCTATGTTTGAGCCATGGAAACATGCAACCGTCTACATTATAAGGTATCTCACCTATGAAGGTCATTTGTTGAACCTGCATTTAGTATATTTCAAAATCTTGAGTCACATGAGGCACGGGAGGAGGACGAATATGCCTAACATGCTATACAATCTTCTCTCAATCATGGCAACTGAGACCCAAAAAGGTAGGGACAATTCTATTTCCCACCATTGTCTGATTAAATTACTAGTTGTAAAGTCTCTAAATGATGTGTCTAGAATGACCTGGGAAGAATTTATAAATGTTGATCAAATTAGACCTGACCACTTGCAACCTATGGTTTTACGTCAACCTCATAGGTCTAGTAGGAGATTAAGCATGGCTGAAGCCACTCTTGGTGCTTCAACCTTTGGCGTAGGCCCTAGTGTAAAGCCTCCTACAACAGAAGAAACCATAGAAATTAGTTCTTTTGGAACATATCACTTAGAGAAAGAAAGCTCCTCCTCATATTCTGATGATGATGTTCCACTTGGCACCCTGATGAAAAATAGGGCATAGAAGAGAGAAGTAAAAATGAGAAAAGGAAAGGCCAAAAGGCAGTCGACAGAAAAAGAGGCGTTGAGTTCTAAGAAGAGGAAGGCTGACACTGTTCATCCTGTAGCCAAAGAAAAATGTGAGGCCCTCCCAGGAAATCAAGACCAACTGGGCCAACGTTTGGTACGCCTCCACAAGAAAGTCCTAAGTCTGGAGAAATACCACAAGAGGACATAGAAGCTCCAATGGGGTAGGAGAATGTTGAGGAGGAAGACATATTTAAGGCAACATCAAACATAACATTGACTAACCTTGCCAATATTGCAAAACAAGTTGAAAATCAAGAGTTTGAGGGAAATCAGGATTTCATGTAGCATGAGCAAGAAGTCCTGCAACAACAACTAGAACCAAACAAGAGTTCTCGTAGCCACAACAAGAACAAGAACAAGAGACCCCATAACAAGAAGTGGGAGAAGAAACAATACCCACGTAGCCAAAGACAACTGGACAGCCTGAGTCCATGTAGATAGTACTATATGGGGAGCAACCATCGACAAAAATACTGATTTTGGAATGTAGGACCCCTCCAAGGGTCTATGCTCTGCACCTAAAAGAGAAATATCTCTCTTTTAAGTTTTCAAGGATTGGCTCATGTTTGAATCCTTCTATTGACACTGGGTGAAGCCACAATAGTGGTTTACAATTGAAGTGAGGAAGGAAAACTCACAAAAAATGAATGCATGGAAAAAAACTTGATTTTAGGGGTTCGACCGAACCAATTAGGGGTTCGGTAGAACCTAGGTTCGGCCGAACCCTCTTAATAATTTCCCACCAAAAAAGCCATCAAAATCCCTTATAGAAGGGGGGTTCGAATGAACCCTGGTTCGATTGAACCCCTAGTGGTTCGCCCAAACCCCTAGGGGTTCGTTTGAACCCCCTTTATTCCTCATCCCCCCTGAGATAGAAAAAAACTTGAATTTTGGCACTTCAGAGCTCGGTTTGAGGATGAAAATGGAGGAATATTCACAAACCCAATTGGAATCGGTAGTCCTTAGAGCGAGCTATCCATCGAATATAATTTTAATATGTTTGGTTTTATTATGTATTTGATATTTTAATTTTATTAAACATAGGTTTTCATCGAAAATGAAGGTCTCATTCTACACATGTGGAAAAATAGAAAATTATCAACAACAAAAAATTAAAAAATATGAGTGCACGATATTGAAGTCTTTGATCCAATAGAAAAAAAAATTGAATTTTGATATATACAAAAAAGTTATGCGCTTATCACGGTCGTGCTATATGCGAATTGTAATTGGTTTGACTTTGAAACTTGATTAAAGAAAAAAGATTCAATAAAAAACTATCTAACCAAGTGGGAAGCACTAGATATCGGAGTTACGAATCTAAATTCGAAAGAATTAGAATTTTATCCTTCATGGAAAAAAAGTTATGCGTTATACGATGTGCATCACTTTTTAAAAATGTTGTTTTGAAAAAAACTAGTTTTCGTGGGAGATGGAAAAAGAAGTGGAATCTGATTCCAAAAATTCTGAAAAAAATATTTTTAGAATCTACAGACAAAATGTGACGAGACCCTAGTTTGCATCATCTTCAAATTCTTCACGGTTTAGCCACTATAGGTGCCCGAATGTGAAGATTTAGTTTAAAAAAATAATTTCAGTGTCCAGTTTGGCCAAAAATTGTAAACCACTATTGTGGGATCACCCCACTCCTAATGAATATTTCAATGCTTATAGGATTGCCTCCCCTGAAATGAAGAATTTTCTATGTGAGTTTTACTTGCATAATTATGTTGTAACTAAAGACCATGATTGAAATCCACTGTTGTATGTTGGGGATGTCCAATTAAGGGCATTTATGTCTTGGGTACAACATAAGATTAGCTGGGGACAACAAAATGGGGCTTATAAGCAATTGGAGTCTAACATCCCTCTGCCCATTAGGATTGAATCAAGCAACCCAAGGAATATTTCCAGAGAGTGACACATAATGCTTTTCAGACCTAGTTATGGCAACAAGATTATGCCTTGGATTGAGGAAGTTTACAATGAGTGAGGTAAAGGCAACAACAAAGGAGGAAATCATGAGAGGATACCTATCAAAAAGATGGAATAGCTTAACTGATGAGCTGAAACAGGTTGAACCTCATTCCATCCACAATTATGTTGTATCACTAAAAAGGATTGATAGGTATATTCAGATTGGGAGAACAAAAGGGTGATTTTGGCTTCTCCTAACTTTCCAGCCACCCATTCTCATGTGGCCCATGCCAAACTTTAGGTTCTACTAGTAGACATTGCTACAAAAAAACAAATATGGAGCAGATTTGATAGATTAGGAGGATTCTATTGGGACCCTGATTCATGCTTGGAAGACACTGATGTTGGACAACTATGAGTTGCAAATTTAAGAGCTTTGACTAAGCAAAAGAGCAACCCTTCCCCTGCTGGAGGACCAACAAAATGTTAGGTTGGGGGAAATGATGAGCCTAGTTTTTGGTCCAATTTTGGGTAGAATCTATAGTTTATTTACTGATAGTTGTCATGGAATTTGATGCTAAAAGTTGATATTTTCATAATGTTTCCCTCAAACCATAAACATTGAGCTTAATCCTATTTCTGCAAGTTTTAATGACATTGGCATATTATGTAGATTATCTATATTTATTTTTCACGTGGTTAATGAATGTTCCTTAAGGTGGTTATAGATATGCAATTATTATGCGTACTAACATTGCCATGTAGATTTAATTTGAGGATGCTAAGTTGAGGAAGACACTGCCAGCTGGGCATGCACTGTAACGTCCAACAAAGGAATCACTCAAAGGAGGTCGATGACAAAAGATTCCTCATGCAAACTAAATGTAACCACCTTGTAGTGGAATTGAATGTTGGTTGAGCAGATGTGGGCATTACTGTTGTGCTAAATATGTGTTTGGACCTACATGTCTGATCAGATTCCATGCACGCGTAACCGCTGCCACTCCACTTTATTTGTTTTCCCTAAATGGCATCCTCCCAATCATGGAGCTGACTACCTTATTTAGTTGATAGCATAAATAAATATTTGATGCTCCTTATTAAGCGGTTGCACGATTTGATATTGTACTTACACTCTCAAGTTTTCAGTAATACAGATACATTACTCTTTTTTTCTCATGATTTACAATGAATAAAATAAAGTTCCAAGTTTGAGCATCTGAGTTCTCATTAGTTTTAGAGGATACTTATCCAAGGGGGCCCACTTGGTGAGTAATCTGTCCTTTTAGTTTAGTATTAGTTTAGTATTACTTGTTGTTTAGTAATTAGTTAGAAATCTAGCATCGACTGTTCTTGCAGCCACTAGAATTTCATTTTGTGACTGTTCCTACAACCAAGGTAGATAGAGTAGTGCCTTGTTTGTTGCTCATATTTTCATTTCTATTATGCATTTTAGTTTGATGTAGTTGTTGATTGATGATTGGCATTTATGGTATTCCCTTCTAAGCAATTTACTTTCAGCATTGTGTGTTCCTTAGCTATAGAATGAAAATGGCTACTTTGGATTCCTAGTGCACATACTGGGCTGACCCATTTCAATTTCACGTCCCTAGGTTGAGAAGTTAAATGAACCTTCATGATGATTGAAATGGTTATTCAGGTTAGATGTCCAATCTCTAAATCATGGTTGTAAGGGCTTAGTTATTAAATCATTGTAGGAGGCCAAGAATGAGGAGGACCCTCTATCAAATGTTAGTGATGATGTTTTGATAACACATCTTGGAGATCATAGTTCCCTCCTCAAAGGAGACACTACTGAAATCTCTATGGATCCTAAATCTTCTGAAATGTAATGAAGGTTAGAAAGTGTCTTTCTTTCGAAGAAGCTAAAGAACATTCTGACCTCTTGCATTCTCATCCTGATATCTTTGCTTGGATGTATGAGGACATGCCCAACATTGATGATTCTATAGTAGTTCATAATATCATCTTATGTCTTGACACTAAGCCAGTTAAGTGAAAAATTTGAAAGATCAATCCCAGGGTGGTGTTGACGGTTAAGACTGAGATATAAAAGCTATTGAAAGCAGGCTTTATTCGTCTGATCGACTACTCCCTTGGATTTCAAATTCTATCTCTATTAGTAAACCTGATGGCCGTATCCGTATATGCATTGAATTTTGTGATCTTAATAATGCTTCTCTTAATGATGATTTTTCATTACCTAATATAGATATGATTGTGGACTCAACTGCAGGCCATGCCTTGTTGTCTTTCATGGATGGTTTCTCAGGTTACAATCAGATCCTTATTAATTTGAAGGATTAGTACAAGATATCATTCACAACCCCTTGGGGTAATTTTTGTTATGTGGTCATGCTCTTTGGGTTAAATAATGTGGGAACTAACCAACAGGCGATGACCCTAATATTTCACGATTTCATTCATAAGATTTTAGAAGATTATGTTGATGACATCTTGGTGAAATATATAACCTATTAGGATCATGTGAAGAACCTTCGTCTTATTTTTGAGAGGCATCAACTCTATAAGATGAGACTCAATCCTCTTAAGTGTGTCTTTGGTGTAGACACATAAAAACTTTTGGGATTTATAGTCTCTCACCATGGAATCGAGATCAACACAAATAAGATCGATGCTATTGTTAACATGCATCCACTCATTGAGTTGCAAAGTTTACAAGGGAAGATTCAAGAAATTTGTAGATTCATATCTCAACTGGCTGATCACACCCTTCCTTTCACTCACTTGTTAAGGAAAGATGTTCGCTTTGTATGGGATGAAGAGTGCCAGAAATATTTTAAGTCAATCAAAGCCTACTTGTCCAATCCTCCTATATTAATACCGGCTATGCGGGATAGACCCTTTTTTCTTTACCTCGCAACATCACCATATGCTTTGGAAACCTTGCTTGCTTGGTATGGTGATGCCGAGAAAAAGAGTGGTCTACTACATTAGTCATGTCTTGGTTGATTATGAAACTCATTACTCCTCCATGGAGAAGCAATTCCTTGCTCTTGTCTTTGCTACACAAAAGCTAATGCACTATCTTCTCCATGCTAAAACACATGTCATTGTAAAAAGTGATCTTATAAAGCATTTGTTCTCCAATACTAACCTTGCTTGGAGGTTAGAAAAATGGGTGATGTTACTCTCTGAGTTTGACATAAAGTTCATTACTAAGAAGTCAATAAAGGGTCAAGTGGTTGCTAATCAATTGGCAGACGCTCCCTCATCTCGCTCCTTCCCGGGTTTAGATTTGTTTCTTGATGAGAACATTCTTGTGATCAATTATGACCTTGAATGGAAATTGTACTTCAATGGGTCGAGATGTTAGATTGGCTCCAGAGCAGGTATAGTTCTAATATTTCTCGAAGGTAAGCCAATCCCTCTCTCCTTTTGATTGTACTTTCCTTGCACTAATAAAATCACTGAGTACGAAGCCCTCATTGCTAACTTGCGTGCCACGATTGCATTAAAAATAATACATCTCCGAATACTAGGTGATTTTGAGCTTATTGTGAATCAGATTATGGGAGCCTTTCAAGCTAAGCAAAGCAATTTGTCTCTGTATCAAGCCCTCGCTTTGTCCTTGCTCAAACGGTTCTCCTCTTTCATGATAGACAGTGTCCCTAGGAGGGAGAATAGACATGCAGATGCCAATGGCAAGTGTTGCTTCCCTAGTACCTTTAGATGAGGATACGAAAGAATACCACTTCATGGTTTAGGTCCTTTGGACCCCAACTATTTCCAATCAACTTGAATTTGATTCCTTTGTGTGTTCTCACGTAGACTTGGGAGAATGGTTTTCTAATATTTACAACTACTTGGAGACTAGAAACTTTCTTGATGATGCGGCGAAAAATGATCACCCTCGTATACATTAGATTTCAACCCATTATGATATTTTGTTTGATGTTCTCTATCGAAAATCTTATAACGGATTGCTTCTCTGATGTCTCACTAAAGCAGAGATACCCCTTGCCCTTAAAGAAGCCCATTCAGGCTCTAGGGGTGGACACTTTGGTGGTAAATCCCTGGTGAGGAAATTGATACACATAGGGTACTTTTGGAAAATGATAGAACAAGATTCCTTTGATTTTGTTAAAAAGTGCTCGCAATGTCAGCAACATAGTCATTTTATTTATGCACCTACGCAAGAGTTACAAAACCAGACCTCTTCATGGCCATTGAAAAATGGGGGTTGGATATTATTGGAAAAATATCACCTCCTTCTCCTAAGGGACATACCTTTATCATTACTACCACATATTACTTCATGAAGTGGGTCGAAGCTACCCCACTTTGCTCAATGAACGCTGAAGCTATTTGTAGTTTTCTTCTGAATAACATTATTTCTTGTTTTGGATTGCCTACTACACTTGTTTTTGATAATGGTACGCCATTCAAGAACAAGGAAGTGAATCAATTCCTAGAAAATTTCTACATTCAATATAGATTTTCTACACCTTATTATCCTCAATCTAATGGTCAAGTAGAAGTGTCTAATAAAACTCTTGAGCTCATAATTTGCAAGACAATTAACAAACATGGTAAGGATTGGAATATTTAGTTAACATACGCTTTGTGGGCCTATCGCACGAGTGTTTGTACGATGACGGGAACAACACCTTACAACCTTGTGTATGGTGTCGAAGCTATCATGCCTTTAGAGTTGGAGATTCTATCTTTGTGGGTTTCCCTTAAAGGGTTAATTGATGACGAGACTTACTGAGCTAATCATTTTCATTAGCTAGAGATGCTTGATGAGCGCTGATTATAGGCCCTCGATCATCTTAAAGCTTATCAACAATCATTATCTAGACAATATAATCGAAGTGTGCTTCCTAGAAATTTCAAGGTGGGTGACCTAGTTCTCTATGAGAATTAGAGAAATGTAAATGTGTTGCCTGATTAGAAGGGAAAATTCAGTCCTAATTGGTTAGACCCTTACATTGTCATCAAGTCGTGCATGGTTCGAGCACCTATGGATTATCGTCTATGGATGGGACACATTTAAAAGAACCTGTTAATGTGATGCATCTTCGTCAATACTATGTGTAGTGTCTAAATTTGTCATATGTGTGATGTTCACCCTTTAGGAGTAGTAGAACTACATGTGTTGGCATTATTCATTAACACATTATGAATTTTTTTTGTGTTATGATGATACCGTATGTGTGTGTGAAATATATATACATGTTTTTCACTATGTTATGTATCCATGCATTATATTACATCTTTTAAGGCAATTAGATCATCATTGTATTTAATTAACATACATCCATGTGTGTTTGTTAAATTATAATAGCATTTAATGTAAACATACATCCATATACATACATAACATCCATAGCATCAACATACATGAAAATAAAGAAGCATACACATCAAAGCACACAATTCCATGATATCTGAACCAATATCTCATATATATATATATATATATATATATATATATATATATATATATATATATATATATATATATATCTAAAATGTCATAAACATGTATCATGCCACTATCATCAAAAAGTGAGTGGCTACTGAATATGTGTGTCAATGTCTATACAAATATATCTACAAACTATATATATGTATCTCTCATGGCTACAAAACTAGTGTAAAAAATAAGAGCTCCTTAAGGCTGTGGGATGTGCCTCCCTGATCCCTCTGACTCTGGCCACTGCTATGGTCTAGGAAGGGGCTGCACAGTGGAGACGGGTCTAGAGCGGTGTGTCATGATTCAAACAGGGCTGCACACATCCCTCTAATCTCTCCCTAGAGGGAGGCTATCTGCATCTGTGCCTGGTACAACTCTTGCTGCAACTGTTGATCACCTGCCAGGATCACAATACTGGCTATCTTGCGAGGTCATCAATATGGCTCTGAAGGGTGTCATGCACCTACTTGGAAACATCAACCCTCATCACAGCTGCATCTTGTTTTACAAGCATCATCTACAACTCCCTCGATAGTTGGTCATGCTGCCCTTGGAGTGTGGTAGTGTTTGTAGCCCCTTGCACGATCTCTTCTCCCCACTCATCATAAGTGGTCCTCAGATGCGCTACTATCTCAAAAAAATGGGCATGTCACCTCGCGAAAACTAATTGATATACCTTGAGGACCATCCCCTGGATGGGCATGTCAGGGGCCACCTCTAATATGCATTGAACTATCAACCCAGTCCATTCCTTTACATCATCTGCAACCACATAAAGAAAGAGAAGGATCAGTATCACATGGCATATCTATGTAATCATAAGTAAAGAAAGCTAAGGGTACTGAAATATAAATAACATGCTCAGTATACCTAGGGCCCCTGTTTTCCAAGTAGGGTCAAGGTGAAGAGCGATGCTAGGACCAGTAGTGCTAGTGTCAGAGGTTGCTCTTAGTGCACTAGAGATGTCGTTGTTGTGACAGTAGGTGTCACCGGTGGTGCCGATAAGACAAGGGTAGTTGGAAGAGGAGTTGATCTCCTTTGCCACTATCTTAGCCTCGGTGACGCTATCGACTACTCCTCCTCCTCCTCGCCTTGCTCTTTCCTGCCTCCTCGGTCTCTCCACCTACCCTATGGGGCCTATGCTGGAATGTCCCCCTGTGGGTTGAGATCCCCTCTAGGGAATCATCTGTGAACATCAAACGAGAATGGTGCCTATCCCACCATGCCCTAAAATCTGTAGCAATGTTGACATTATCTGCCATGACTATCGGTGGTAGATATCGGTCGAGCTCATCATCATTTGATAAAACAATGTCGGTGATGGAGGGGCAAGGAACATCCTTGGGTCTCGTAGTACTCCTGAATGCCCGTGTATACGTGGGAACTGTAGGAGGGATGATGGCCATATTGTTGCATGACCTGGCTCCAATAGTGAGGCATAATAATATGGTTGCAACAACCTAGGAGAAAATGACCCTGTTGTAGGTTCCTAAGGTACCTGATGTCATCCACCCACTTGAAAAAATGGTAGGGTCTCCATCTAACCTGATCTGGCACAAGGGTATAAAATTGTAATTTCCAAAACTACAAGTCACTGTGTCTCTACTGTCTTGTCACCTCGTACCAATAGGGCATGGGGACATGGTACAAGCGCCTCTAGGGAACCCGATCGACCTCATGCACATGATGTGGGTGAAATCCCACACCTACTGTAGTGCGCATGCTGAGGCTGCGGTACTCATAGTGCACATACCACCCCAACTCCTAGTATAGGTGTGCCAGCATGATGTGCCCCCAAGCAAAGACTATCCTATGCTCGACCATCTAACGTATGGTATGGACGAGGCCCCCATGTAGGTGAAAGCCTCACCCATCTATAGTGACCTGAAAGGCCATAGTCATAACCATCACGCGGTGCAGTGGTCTACGCTTGATCGTAGCAATGTGTGTAAATATGCCATGTGCCTTTGCTATCATCAGTATGCCCTGAGCAGTAGAGGACACCCTCTGATTTCTCCCGTGTTGACCGGGTGTCATCTATCACCACCCACCATTCACAGATGGGGAGCTTGAGAATCTGAAACACATCCTCTAATGTGATAGTCATCTCTCTAGTAGGCAACTAGAAAGATGATGTGGTGGCATCCCATTGCTCCATCAAGGTTGTCAGCATCTACTCATGGTATTGCATCTTTGGAATAATGAACGCATGCCAAAGACCGACCTAGTGTAGATGGGTGATCTCATCCTCCCTGAGGTGATCCCTTTGCTCGTGAACCAACTGATATGCTCGCCCACTGGGATGCTCCTGGATCTTAGGATATTTTTGCAAGAAGTGAAATTTTTTAAAGTCAGAACACGATATTTTGAAAAAATTTGAAGAAAAAATTTACTATGGACTTGCACACCATGTAGACGTCTGCATGCCACTCATAAGTCCCAATTCTCCATTGAAGCTCTGAGGATGCCAACGTGTACTCGAGATAATGGGATGCCAACATGTTTTTTAGATGCCAACGTAGAAAAAAGATGCCTGCACAACTCAAGCAAAAAAAAATCCTAAAAACCTACTAAAATGCACTATAAACAAGGTTTTGAGACCTATCTTGTCCACCTCATGACCCTCAATGATGTCCTCACTCAACTGCTCTAGCCTCATACTCCCTCGTGCTTAACATTTTTCTGAATTTTCTCTCACAAAAGTCAACAATTTCCTTGTAGTGAATAACGAAAATGACCCTTCTAGGGGCCCACCTAGGTATATATAGGCCCCTTGGGGCCCATTTTTTCTAGAGTTTGCGGTTCCCTAGTTTCTCCTAAATTTACCCCATCTAGCTGGGGGAGAACTCAGGGGGGCATATAGTCACCTCTTTACCATATTTTTCTTCTAAATTATCAAAAATTTCTTGACCATTCTTCTCGTCATTGTTGCTTCTTTTGATTTTTGAAACTGACTTGAATTTGAGTTTTGAAGATTATAATTTCGTGCAACTTTTTAAAACTAGTCTCGCACTGCTTGTCGAGCTCAATTGTTGGGGGCACCTTTGGTATCGAATAGCTCAACCTCGGTGACCTCTGAGGCACCTTTTCTTGGTACACAAATATGTAAAATTTCAAATTTGGGTAAAAATTTTCTTCTCTACTTTAGTGTGGCTGACTTTTCCCAAAATTAAGCCCACTAAAGTGGGGAAAAATGTAATGTCTCAACTGCTTGTCGAGCTCAATTGTTGGGGGCACCTTCGGTATCAAATAGCTTGACCTCGGTGACCTTTGAGGCACCTTTTCTTGGTACACAAATCTATAAAATTTCAAATTTGGGTAAAATTTTTCTTCTCTACTTTAGTGTGGCTGAATTTTCCCAAAATTAAGCTCACTAAAGTGGGGAAAAATGTAATGTTTTAGAATTACACCTAGGGGAAATTCCATATTTTAGCACTTTGCCTAGCATTTATGATGCCTAAGTGCATTAAGGGAAAAAATCCCATGGGTCAAAATTTCACAATTCTAGCTCCATGTGGACTAGTGGTGAAGCAACAATAGCCTAATGACACATTTCCTAAAAATTGATGTCTTGGACACCTACGTGGCATGCTAGCATCCTAGCAGTTTTCCTAGTTTGAAACAAGTAATCTTGAATCTTGACTCTTGACATGTGTCCTAGCAATCAAATTTTTGGGTGTAATGGATCTTTTATGCCCTTGCATGCAACAAAACCCCTCATTTTCTCTCATTTTGGGGGTCCAATTCATTTATTCAAGTTCTCTTCAACTTTACTCTTAGATTTCTCTCATCTTTGACAAGCAACACTTTTGTAAGGGAAGCTCTGATGGACTGAGGTCCCTCCAACATCTAAAAATCTCCACCAAGCATTCAATAGTGTGCTTATGTGTTCCGAAGAGGGCCTAGGTCCATGGGTAGTGCTCCCTCTCACTCTTCTCTACTGGTATCTCTTGTTCATTTACTACTTATTTGTGTGGCTTCTACTCCTAAAGTGAGTGAGGTGTGGCTTCTACTCCTAAAGTGAGTTTTTCTTTCACCACATGTTTTATCCATTTTGGTTACACTCTCTTTCTATCTGGTTGTCCATGGAGGTGGGAACACCAAAATAGGGGCATGAATGAGGCAGGACCCTATACAACCCCAACATTTTCCCCTCGTTCTTCTGTGTGTAGGTTGCAAAGCAGTGATTGGAGTGAAGACTTGTGCATCCATTCGGGGGTAAGTTTTGTTCAAGTTCTCCTTGTGCTTCTCTTATAGTTTATGTTCTCTATTTGATTATTCTATTTAGTAGACCTTAGATCTAAGTTAGGAAGTGAGACTTTATTCTGCCCATATGAGCTCCTAGGATTTTTGTTGCTTAGGATGCCAACGCACCACGTTCGGGTCCTGAATTTGCACCAATTTCCTTTGGCTGAAAAATCCTCTCTTAGAGGTAGACATCTAGAAGTTTCACTCTCTTGGGATCTGAAGCAACCTTCTCTAAAAGTTAGCTTGTATACATTTCCCTTGCAATTTCTTCATTCATTTTATGTTGAGGTGGATAAGGGTAGTTCGTTCCTTGGTGATCTCTTGAGAATGAAGAGATCCACGTGCAACAAATCCCTCTTATCTCACATAGAGGTCACCAGTCTTTCCACTCAAGGTAGAAAATTTTACAGGGAGAGGTCAAAGGTTAAAGTGGCGAGGGATATCTTCTTGAAAGATAAGGAAAGAGTGAAAATTAATAGGTTGGGGTGTGGTGGTTATGACTAGAAATCCATAAATCCCATATAGGGGGAGGAGGTGGTGGTGCTAATATGGTAATTCACTTTGGATGGGAGATTTTTTACCATCTATGGCTACCACTTCATGCTCCTCAACCACTTTCGACATGGTAAGTTGATGTTGCTTCCCTTTTACCTGCTCTTGTCCTTGGAAAATGGCATTATGGAGTTTAGAAAGAACTCAAATAACCCCTTTTTGCACGAGGAGCTTATGCTCTTAATTACTGAACATATCGAAGCGAGGTATGTGATTGAAACTCCTAGAGTGAATAAAGCATGTAAACCTAAGGACGTGCCTTCTAAATATGATACAGGCAAAGAATCTGGTGATAATGAGGAAGCCGAAGGTGAATTAGGTTCTTTTGAGGAGTTCTCTGCTCCTTTAGATGCTCATGTGAATTTTTCCAGGAAGAGGGATAAGAAGGAGGCTTATCCTTCCTGGTCTAATGGCTCACACACTGATCTAGAATTGGAAGTGGCCCCTTCAGCTGGGGTTAAGAGCAAAGGTTCTAAGAAGGTAGGGAAGGGAAGTTAGGGTTCCAAGAAGGTGGAGTCATCCCTCCCTTCTGGTGTGAAGAGGAAATTTCTTGCAGGGGAAGATGAGAGTAGGATGGTGGGTAAATCCTCTATGGGTAAGAAAATCCCTAAATTGGCCCAAGGTAAGGAGAAGGAAGTTGTTACTCCTATTGAGCCTCACATTGGTGAGGAGCATTTTCAAGAGGCATTTGTGTTGAAGAAGGGGATTCGTGAGAATAGGGTGGTCACTGAAGCATAACGTATGAAGATTTTTTATTATGTGGTTGATCTGGAGGAGCCCCCTATTGTTACAAATTCTATAGATAGAGGTAAAGATAAGGATTCTCCTGTTGGTAAGTTTTTTGAGGGTCAGTCTGAGTGTTCTTTTCTGGGAGAGCACATGAATTGGGAGTTGGTGGATTTAAATAATGTCACTAGAATGGATAAGAAGGGAGCATATATCTTCTTTAAGCTCTTTATGGGCTCCTTCTTGAAGTCAAGCATCTTCATGGTAAGTTGGACTCACTGGAAAGTTTCAATGTTAGTGCCATGAATAATAATAATTTGGAGGTGACACTTTATAATGGGGTTAAAAGCATGAATATCACCCTAAACAAAATTGTAGAGGATGCAACAAAATTAAGAGTGGATTATGATCCTCTAATTATCACTCTTGAGAATTTTTTTTTGAAAATTCAAGAGGTCCTCTCCACTCCTGTTAATGTTAGCCATGATTCTCTCTTGAATAGTGTGTAGGGGTTGGTGCTTTTAAATGAGAAGGCTAAAAAATGGAATGGTAAGCCTCTTATATAGAAAAGAAAGTGCATGAGGTGGAGGATGACACCTTGATGGGGAAAAAAACCAAAGGTACTGATGCCATCCCTTGTGTTAGGACTAGAAGAAAAACTAAGAAAGGTGCAGGGATTCCAATACAAGAAGTGAATGAGGTTATGGAGATGCATGAAAAATTTATGGTCACTAAAGACCTGGACACAACAAGGCACTGAAGAACATGTTGTAGTTGTTGTTCCATTTTGGTTTGCTTCTTGTTTGTTGCTTTCTTGTTGCTTGTTTGTTGATTTCCTGTTCACAATTTTGTCTACCTTTTGTTTTTGGGGCTGCTTCCTAATGCTATATCTTTCTAGCAATCTTCTCTTTTTGTAAAGGGTTTTAGGGCCCCTTCAAAACCTATTTTCTGATAATCAAAAACATGGAAGAGTAGGTATAAACACAATAAACCATATGCCTCATCACATTTATCATACCATTAAATTTTATCTACATCTCAGATAGATTTTACCTTTATATCCACAATTATCTTGAATAATCCTTTACTTTAAACATGATTAGCATATTAGATTTCCATTCATAGTAATTATATGCAATAAAAAATAGGAATTGGCAATTGATCCATGGTGTATAAAGTTAAGACACAAGGAAATCTCTATTACTGATGAGTACAATGACCCTCACAATAATTATAGATTGATATTTTATTTTAGTACATTTTACAATACAAAGATCTTATTAAAATTATTATTAGGATCCCAACATGATGAAAGGAAAAAAATTTACATAACAAGAAACAAAAAAAAACTGCATAATAACATAGATATCAAAATAACACTAATTTTTAAAAATAGGGTTTGAAAAGGAGCTTACTTGTTAAATTTATATGTATTTAAAGTCCCAAAAAAACATGTAACTAAATAATTTTTTTGATAAAACTAAAATACTAGAAAAACAGGAAGTCATATTATAAAAATAGCAACATAGACAAGTAGCCAATGAAAAATAACCAAATTACAAAAATACACCTAAATAGGCTTCCAAATGACTGAGAAATGAGCCTCTAAAGATGGGGCTTGAGAATAAAAAGTGTGTAATGGAGAGGGTCCCCCTTTACAAGAAATGAGGATGATAATGCTAGAAATTATATAGATTTCATAAGAATGATGTAAACATTTAGCACAATTTAGTATGTAGCATAACTAGTGCAGTCTAGTCAATATTTTTTTTATAGATCCTTATGAATGAGGTCAGTTGAAATATGGTGACATGACAAGGTGACATATACTAATGTTTTATTTTGAGTGGAAAGTTATATATTAGTGTTAGTCCTATGCCATATGACTTGTATGGTAAAATATTCCTTTATAAGATTCATTTATGTAGGTAGATGGTATAGGGAATATTCTTTATTGCATAGACATGATCTCAAAACCATACACAAAATGCATATAAACATGTATGACTAGGGTGACAAAACTCAAAATGATAGATCTAGTGGAGGTGAGCTACTTAATATAACTATTGACTCATGCAGTAAAAATAGTGGAAGCACTACCTAAGTTCAATATAATCACTCAAAGATGAATATGTGCATTATTACAGTTGGTATGACCTAGGTGAATAATGTTGAATAGAAAATGAAGCCTCTTCATATTATGAAATCTAAAACCAAACAATTTATAATTGATCTAGGGTTTTGTATGTCACCAAGTGTAATAGTGCAATCAAATTTAGGATAACATGCCCCAAATTTTAACCACCTATAATAAAACAATTAGACAAACACATGTTAAAATATAAAAAATGAAATTTAGAATCTATTTTCAATAAAATTAAAACCTAACTTAAATTTCTCAGGCCTCTTTAATATAATGGTATAGCCCAGTAATCTATAGTGTGTCCAAACTAGGTCATACCCAAAACCTTAAAAACTAAACTCTTAAAAGCTAGAAATATTAGTGACTACCCTTAACATATGAAGCTTTGATACTATGTGAGAATATGTAAATAACATTTATAACCTAGATGTTTAAAGTATGGTTTGTCCTACCCACCCTTGGGGTGGTTGCTATTTTAGGTTGCTATTTTGGCAACAAGGATGGTAGCTTGTTGGCTTGCTATGCTGGCTATGAAGCCTGGTTTGAAGAATATTTTTGGTTTAGGTCCATGTAGGCCTATTTTGTTGGCTGTGAGGCCTGTTTTGTTGGTTGTGTGGGTCTTGGTCCCACTTATTTCCTTGTAAAGGCTTGAAGACTATCTAGTTTTTTCACCCTTGGGGTGACTTCTATTTTTGTTTGTTGTTCAACAACTTTGTTTTGGCATGTTGGCCTTTTCTACTGGCATTGTTGCATGTCCTACTTTTTCTATTTTGCTAGCTTCAATTGCAATTTCTTGTTGTTTTCTTGTCATGTTGTTCCATATCTTGCTATATTAATTGCTAAATCTTTCGTGTTGTAAAAGGGTTAGGGCCCTTTCAAAATCCCTGTTTACCTAATAAAAAACATTTATAACCTAGATCTAATGCATAATAAACATACAAAATATTATTTTAAAAATGAATCAAGATTCAAATGAGAAGGATAGCTTCCAAGAATGAGAGATATATAAACACAAGATTGTAAGATGATAAATTGGATCAATACAATATGCATTAACTAAAATAGAGGAAAAAGGAGGAAAATACAACCAAAGAGAGAAGTAATTCCAATTGGCCAAAAATAGGTGGGATTTATAATAATGTAAGATGCCATCTACCCTCATAATGGCCTACTCACAAATACCTAAGATATCTAAGAAACTATGTAGAAACATTAAAAAACCTACACTAACAAATGCACCATCCAAATACCACACATATTTTATGCTTCCTTCAGAAATATTAAATGTTATTAACAAATAACAACACCCATCTTTTTCCTTCTTCTTTCGATTTTAATAATTATATTTTACCTACTTTTATCAAATAAATTTTCTACACTCACAATTATAGTCCACATTTCAAATTGTAGTTACATTACATTATTTTAATCATCATACCTTTAATTTGATCCTCCTTATTGAAGGTTGTTGGGCCTCTTTCTCTCCCACTATTTTTTACTCTTATTTCATGGTAGTAATAGATGTTTTTTTCATTATAATTTTTTAGTTTTCTCCTCTTAGCAATCCTCTTCCTCCTCTACCTTTGTTGTTGATTCTTCCTCTTTCAAAGATCAAATGTGATTGCTAAAATTTTCTTCTTTTGATCTTATCTTTGAATGATGCTTGTGCTTTAAATTTATTCTCCAAAGAGTGAGATATTTAGTTTAGCCCTTTCTCACGAGTTTGTAAAGAGACGATTAAATTCTATTAGGAAATTATGTTAGTATTCACATAGGTTAGAATAATAATAATTATGTTAACATAAAATTGAGTTATACTAACAACTCACATAGCTATTCTAGGTATGAGAAGAATTGGTTGGGATTGTATTTAAAATAAATTAGTATTATATTATAGTGTGTGAGCATAAAAATTTAAGTGAGTTGTTAACAAAACTCATGCAAGATTTAGGAGTGAAAATAGGAGGGAGAGAATAAAGGTAGTTAAACAACCCACCTAGATTTAGTGTGAGAGTTTGGTGGAGTTGTTATAGGAGTTAAAAAGAATATCAAATATATATGTAATTTGTATCATTAAAAAAAGGTATGAAATAGAAGAATAATATTATTGTGTATGAAAATCTTTATTTAGCTTCAATAATTTTTTCCCATTTTTTCTCACATGGTATCAAAGTTGGGCATCCAAAAATTTCTTTCACTATTGGTTCAATAAAATCGCAATATCTCCCTCAATACTGAACGAAAATTAAAAATTAAAAATGTTTTGGAAAGCTGATGAATAGTAGAACAAAACCTAGAAATATTTTGATGAGATATTTACAATTCAATGAGAAATTTGTTTTAGAAGAAGAGCAACAAAATGATGGACATGATTTGCTACTTGTTTGATGAAAGCATTTTTTGATACAATGATTTGCTGGTTCGGGATTGATTGGTCAAAATTTCACGTTTTTGCTTCTCAGCATAGATAATTTATTTTCAAAAACTCTATATGTTTTATGTGTTTTCTTTGACATTGAAAGATTATTACATTTCCATGAGTAAAATTTTAGAATTGATGAATAAGGAGAAATAAGGGAATTATTGTGAAATAAGAGTGAATATTACATTTATATTTGTGTTAAGTATTCAAATGAATTTGTTTAAGGTGATTGTAGTTGTGGAGAAATAAGTGTTTTCTTAAAATTTTGTAATTAGAGGAATAAGGAATTTTTTTGAGGATATTTGAAGTTGAAAATTAAAATATTTTATTTTTGGATAACATTTTTGAAAATTTTATTGTAAAGGATGCATTTTTTGGCATCTTATTATCTCATGGGTTTTACAAATATGTTTGAAAGTCTTGTTTGTGCTTTCAGGGTCATCCATGTTAAATCTATTTGGGCTCTCAAAAGATTAGGTGAATAAAGTGTAAAATATAATATTGGAGGATGAAGTCACAAGAGGTTGGAGGATAATAGCACCTCTCATTAGCCACTAAAGATGAGGTTGGATTTTGTATTAGCGGCATTTCCTTTCATTTCTATGTTTATGTGTTATTTCCTTATGTAACCTCCTAGTGTAAAATATTGTGTAATTGAAAAAAAGTACTAGTGTAATGCACTTCATGGATCTTGAAATGGTTAGTGGTAATCCAGAAAACCATGTGAGGTGAGCAGATGAGAGTGTTCTTGTTCATGTCTAGGTTTGCAATAAACCTATGTGAAAACCATAAAAGCATGATGAAAGGTGCCTTTCATTTGAATCAAGATCATGAGCCACAAGAGTTGGGCTTACTATAGTTGAAAGTGTTAAGTTTGAAAAGAGGAGAATGTAGACATCAATATTGTAAACAATTTTATACATGAGAGCAATTTACTATAGTGATCCTTTGACCATCAAACTTCTTAGAAGTTTGGTTTGATGGTGATGAGATCGTTGGAAATAAAAGTGGGATAAGTTTTTGTATATAGGTGACCATGTACAACAAGATCCATATAGCAATATGCAGACCTAAAATATGCATAGGCATACAATTCTATTTTTAGTTCATGTGATGTACTTTCTTCCCGTGTTCACAATAAAGGGGGTGCTAGGAAATTATGTTAGTATTCACATAGGTTAGAATAATGATAATTGTTATGTTAAAAAAAAAGTGAGTTATACTAACAACTCACATAGCTATTCTAGGTATGAGAAGAATTGATTGGGATTGTATTTAAAATAAATTAATATTATATTATAGTGTGTGAGCATAAAAATGTAAGTGATTTGTTAAAACAACTTACATAGAGATTTAGGCTCGTGAAAATAGGAGGGCAAAAATAAAGGTGGTTAAACAACCCACGTAGATTTAGTGTGAGAGTTTGGTGGAGTTGTTATAGGAGTTAGAAAGATTTTCATATATATATATATATTTCGTATCAGTGAAAAAATGGTATGGAATAAAAGAATAATATTATTATGTATGTAAAAATATTTATTTAGCTCCAATAATTTTTGCCTATTTTTCTCACAAATGCATCTGCATATAATTTAGAAAAATCCTTGAGACTCTTCAATGACAAATATGATTTTATTAAACATTTATAATATCACCAATTTGACTTTATCAGTACCTTAATGATAATTTTGTAAGCTATTCCATACTTTCTTGTACTTTGTTACTAAAACTCTAAGAAAAATGATTAATCATTGGCTTGTTATATGAAAAACAAGGCTTTAGCATTTTTCATTCCATTTTCTTGGAGACAATCCTTCTATGCTTATGTTAGGGTATTATATGTTTCCTATTTTTTATCTCTAAAAAACCTTTCTCTACTAATTCCCAAAGTTCCTATGAATAAAATTGTTTTTTTCATCTTGATACTTAAGTATTCATACTTTTCCCATTAAACTAGGGAATACATGGTTGGTTAAGACTATTACTAGTACTATTATCCATTGCTCAAGCTTTATTTGAAAAATTGTAATCCCTACTTTGATAACCTAACTCCAATACCACTATATTAAATACTTGTTATGCTTCATTTTTCTAAATAAGGAATCTTTAAAAATAAATGAATAAAATTGAAAACATAAATATGATGAAATATGCTTGTGTGCCCTATTTAACTAAAGTATTCTTCCTTTTATATTGAGCATTAAATCTTATTGGATTTACCCACATACTAATTCTCTAAATAAAAAATATGTAAATACATAGATTAAACATACAAAACAATATTTGTTAATAAAATACTTAAATTACAATATGATGTTTTTTTTTGTTAACCAAGGGGTATCTCTGTGACTTAGCCCAATGGGTTCTCTTTATGGGGCGAGTTGAGGCAAGACTAATCTCCTTGGGATGTACGCAATAGCCTGCAAACCACGTGCATTGGGTAATTCTGGGCCTCAAAGTCAAACCCAGGACCAGTGGGGAGCAAACCCATGGCCCAAGCCAACTCTGCTACCCGTTTGGGCTGTTTTACAATATGATGTCATTACAAAGTTGTTGCTTGATAATTTTTTCATACATTCTCTTCATCCATTTCACTACAGCTATCACTATATTTTCAAAAAATGATGAATATAAGATTTATGCTATGTAAATAAAACTTGAGCAACAAGTTTCAACATTGACCAAATACTTGAGAAAACTAAGATTTTATATTGTGTAATATAAGAACATTAAATATTGTTATAGAAAAGGAAATGTGAAGGGAAAGATTTAAATATGACATAACTAAATATATTTTGACCTTGATCTTCATGTGTTTGTACTCGCCATACCTTAGCATGAAAAAGATGCATTCAAAAGATATTTCAAGCTTATGCTTCCATATTTTGGACAACTATGATGACTATGTACTAAAAAAACTCAACATATATAGTAGATATTAAAAATATATGTTATTTCTAACTCTCCTAATAAATTTGACTAGGGTTTGTCCTAACCTTCATATTAATAGCAAAGATAAACAATAAAAATGATAAAACTTTATTGTTTGTTATAATTACTTGATAGTATAATTACAATAATAAAAATTATCAACAAAAAATGGTGGTGTGTGGCTTCTTCCTTACTTTCATGATTTGTAGCTATCTGGAAATCTCTTGAATAATGTTTATTTATTTTAAATATCAAACTTCTACTAGACTTTTCATTAGTCTAGATGAAAATAAAAAATGACTGGAAATGGGTTAAAGCTATCCATTAGGTGATTAGTTCTCACCTTGTCAAGGAAAGTGAGAAGAGAGAGAACATGGGGAATGTGCTTCCATAAAAATAAATCATGTTTATGGCAATATTATTTGTGCCTTAATTATAATATTCTAGAGAGAAAAAGTTTTGGATTTGAGGTTTGTGTTGCTTTTCTCAATTATGGGATGGGATGGGCAAGAAGAATAATATTGTGGGAAGTTTTAGTGTCGTGTAGTGTTTTACTATTATTGGGTACGGAGGGTATGAATATTGCTAGGTTTTATGTGGTGTATGCAAATAAAAGACAAATATTAGGAGCATGATTAGGTTCCATTATGACCCTAATGATAGAACATGAATATTTGAAAGTTATGAATGCATGATGAGAAACATGACAATACCACCACCTCATTCATAGACACACAAGCATGCGAATCAACTTGTATTAATTGGAGCCATGTTTTTTGGAGGAGAGGATCCTCCTCTTTCTAGTCACAATCATTATAATCATTCAAAGAAACTTGTAGATGGTCATTTCTAAAGTGGATAATTAAGAACAAGTCACATGGAAGTTGATAGAAAATTTTCAACAACAAGAGGAAGGATTTATTGAATCAAACCATCGTTAGTAGTAAGAGTCTTGTATTAGCTTCAATATTAACAATACCTTGAAATATAATTGAAAATGATGTAAGTCCTCAACTCCTTAGGATAATCAATCAAACATTAGTGTGGTTGTACAAGAATATAGATAAATACTATGTTAGATTCATCACACTTGTTTCTTATAGTGGGAGTGGTTCCCACATGTAAATTTAATGAGTGCATTGAATCCAACACTTTGGCTCTTTATAAGAGGTAGTGATTAGTTGTCTACTAAACAAAATAATTATCATTTATCTTTGTGGTCAAAAGAGCTAAGATTTCAATTGTTTAATATTAAATATACTTTATTATATTTTATATATACAAAAAACATGTCAAGTTTACATGCGCACGTATCAATTTACAAATTATTTATTGTTGCCCATAATGATAGTAATCATACTTAAATATTATAATAGCTTTAAAATATTTTGATTAACTAATATTATATATTAAAAAACAAATAATTAACTTAGATGAATGCTAAATAATACAATATCTAATGACATATTTACTAATAAAGTGAATGATAGTTACCATTAAATACTCCTCTTGTGTTGATGGGTAATGAATTTATATATTTTATGAGTTTCTCCTTGTGTAAAAAATATGAATGTGTTTGATGTTTTATATTTTATAATTTGGAAATGAGTGTAAATTGATTTAAATCATGATAACACATTTATAAACTTAATAAAATAGAATATTCTTAAACATCATTTAATTGAATAATAAAAAATAAATTGTAACCAATAAAAATACGATAACTATTTAACACATTTTAATGTAAATAAAACTTAAAATTATAATTAGTCAATTAACCATTAAAACAATAATATTTGAGTAGAACTATCAAAATCTCATATTTTTAAACCTTTTTTTGCTTCGTCATATTTTTAAACCTTTGTATTCCACATTTTAAATAATTTTTTACTAACCTCAATTAAAAGTCAAATTCAATGACAATGGTTCTGCTAGGTTTCTTGGCTTTTCTTTTTTCCATATCACATTAATTTAGAAAACAAGAGTTTGGTGTTTTTTCTTGTATTTATTATGGTACTTCCTTAGTTACCATGCTTATGGGAAAATCACTCCCCCTTTAAATGGCCTTGATCTTTCATTCCTACTTAGCTAGTACTATTGGATTTGAAGGTTTGTCAGTGATAGACAACGACACCACCACTAAAGTGGCATCAAAATTTTATATTTCTAAGGTGTTTCATGAGGTACATCCCCTAAAACATCCCCAAATGTTGTTAGTTCAATTCCTAAAATTTACTGCATGTTGTTAGTTAGAAAATTCTACTTTGGTAGGCTATTTCATGTGTAGGGTCCCACTCGAAATCATGCTTAAATATTGGGTCATTAGGGCTTGGTCTACATGGGATCCATCTAGACAATGTTTAAAACCTTATTACAAATTATTTTCTTTATTGTCTTGTTGAATCCAATCATGTTGAGGCTATTATTAGTCATGGATTGTGTATTTTCCAATCCTCGTTGTTGGTATACAAACCTTTGACTTGAGATTTTTTTGTCTATGATGAAAATTCCCTTAAGTTTCCCATATGGGTTGAATTCTCTAGTTACCTTTGTTCTAATAAAACTTCCTACACTAAATTGCCTTTTCTTTAGGTACTATAGTTTGTGTTGAACCTAAATGGTTTTATTCAACTCATTCTCAATGATGTGTCTATGTTGAGGTGGATTTATCCAAGGACATTAAAGAATCTATTGATATTTAGATTGGTTAAATCACATGCTCAACATGTTCTTTACCCAAGTTTATAAATTACTTGTTATTAGTGTTGTAGCATCAAAAATTGCACTCCCTTTTAGGTGATAGTAAGTTTTCATGCTTAGTTTTGACCTACATTAGTGACCCTTTCATTTATGCATTTTCAACACTTCTTAGTTAGGCCTTAATCTCCTAGATTATGTATTTTGAGGCCTATTTTTATCATTTTCTAACAAATTGCAAGCACAAAACAAATGCATTTATTTGATACTTTGCCCCTGACACTTTAATTTCCAAAAAATAGGGCTAGGAAATAGATGCCCTATGGTGGATTTTTCCCCCTATTTTTCCTAGTTCCAAATTCAAATATGTCAATGTCAACATTTAAACATTTGCAATTCAAGTTTCCAAAGTCAGCTATCGAGATCTAATTTTTGGGAAATTAGAGTAAATTCCTATAAATACCTATTCTTTTCACCATTTGAAACTAGAAAGCAAGAATTAGAATTTTGGAGAAAAAGAAGCAAGAGATCATCACATTTTGTCACATACATTTTATTTTGTAGGTTTTCAAGCTTATTTGCAGATTTGATCAAGTCTTATTCTGTGATTGAAGATTGATGACAATAGAAGATCATGATGGATTCTAGGTTTGGGAAGTTCTCTTGGCCATTTACTTCAACCTAATGACTTGTTTTCTAAGTGTTCTCATCTTCAAGCTTCATCCTACTTGCAACCTAAAGCAAGGTATCACTATGTTTTGTATTTTCTAAGGGTGTTTGACTTCCTCTTAGGTAGATCTTGTCATTTTCATATAGGAATCCTTCTCTAACACACTTGAGTAGGATTTTATGCATTTTAGCTCATCACAACCTTAGATGCACTTAAGGATAAGAGCACACACACTTTTATCAATTGGATCTTTGTCTATTTGCGGAGGTAGAAATACCAAGACAAGGGTTTGACTACGGAAAAATCCTATATATCCACCCCCACCATCTCTTTTGTAGATTTAGTATAGGCCTAGATCCAAAGATGAAAGTTTTTTGGACAGTCATTAGAGAGTAGACATATAGCTACAAGTTCAAGTTTCCAAATCCAGAAAAGGCCTACAAGGACACAGGTGCCATATGGAAAATTAGTCCACCTATTCAGGTTGACTCCAAATTTATAGAACAAGTGCACGAAACTTTGCCTTTCTCAGATTTGCTGGTGAATTTATGTTATAGTTTCTTAGTCGTCAAAATCTTGCATTTTCACATTAGGGCACAATTTAATTAGGTTAATCAAGGAAAATCAATTCTAATCAATTTCCAAGGCTCAAAACGATGAGATCCAGGTATGATTGACTCATCTTCATGGTTGAAATTCAATCTAATCACCTTGTTGATTTGCATCCTAATGTTCTCTTGAAAAAGGAAATTGACCCTACATTCTTTGCATTAGACTTAGAATCCCTTTTTCATCAAAACAAGTGTTTGTCCCTTGAACACAAGATTTAAGATTGCCCTAGAGAAATCTAGTCTTTCCAACCATGTGAAGATCTTTAGTGAGCTGAAATATTCTTGAGAGCCACTAGAAACTTCTTCAATTTCTCAATTAACAAACTCTTCTACCTGACATGCTTCCCCTCCTTTAGTTGTGCAAAAAAGGCCCCACAACATACTAGGGTGTCTTGAAGAGAGAAAATCTGTTTCAAATAAATGATAGCCCAATTTAATTTTTGGATAGGAGTTTCTTATTCAAGTAAGGCCATTCTTCAAAATCATTATTCTAATCTTGATGAATTGGATAACGAGAAAATGAATATCAACAATCATTTATGAATTATATGTCTTGAAATATTTGAGCTTGAAATATCTCCCAAGGAAGTACTTTATTCTTGATTATTGACTCTATTTTTCAGGATTGGACATTCTTTGTTTATAAGAGGTTAACATTTCTAGTTTCTTTCTTTCTACAGTCTGCCACATTATTTGGCCTTCTAGTCATTTTTATGTAGCAACAATGAAGTAAGTTGGGGTGGAGTTGTCACCTTTCTTTTTCCTACATGGAACCAACACTTAGTTGGCCAAGGATGTGACCGCACTAACCAAGCATTATGGTCTCTTTTGAATATTCATTCATATAAAATTATTAATTTTTATGCTTCAAATGATGTTGTTGAAAGATACACCCTTTTGAGATGGATTTCTAATTCAATTTTGACCACCATCTAGGTTTTGTGTGAGGAATTTAATGTGATAGAGATGGTTTATGATAAATGTGGAGCATTGCATAGATGTGCTAGATAGTTGGAGAAAGAGAGGCATGGTATTTCATGTGTAATAGATTGGAGTCTTTTAATTTTGATCTTGGTTATCACTAGGATCATACAATGTGGTACCCATGGAATAATTTAAGAGCTAGGCTTGATAGAGTTCTTAAACACCTACATTTTGGTATGCTATCAATTTAATCATTTTTCTTCTTTTGTTGATTATTATTCCCTAATGTGGAGTCTATTTGACATTGTCCTTTTTGACCACTTTCTAATATGATTTTGTATTGAGTGGAAAGTTGTTGAGCCCAAAGATATGAGGACTCATTTTTTCACAACACGTTGGTGCTCAATCACAAAGCCATGTACACACACATTCAATGTGTTTAGAATTTGGGACCATTCCCCATGCATGGGACTAACTCATTAACTTGGTGGAACAAACTTATACTTCCCATTTCCTTGACATTTATGGGTATTAATTGGTGTGCTTTAACCACCACTCCTATAAGGCTACCACCTTGAATCTTTTCCAAGCCACCACTACTCTAAAAGTGTAATCATTTGATTCTATAACTCAACTTTAGTGGCTCAACTTCACTAATAGAAATAGGCTACAAATGTTCACATAAAAAGGGGAGCTCAAATTAAAGCTTAGATTCACTAGCTCAAGATAGGAGATAAGGTCTCTAAACAAATTATTAGGCCTTACACATTCCCAACATAATAATAATTCTATTAAACAAACCAAGGAGGGGTAACAAGTTCTAAAGGAGCTTCCTAAGATTTTGTAAGCCTATAGATATCACTATGATAAAATCTTTGCTTGTTAAGAAATACTTAATTTTAGTCTATTTCTTTACAACAATGTCGTAAGGTGGTTCCTTTCCATGTCTAAAACTATCATCATATTTTTTTTGTGATTATATTCTCACAAAAGATGATCTAAGGGAGGTTTTACTTTCAATATCCAACAACTAGGCCCCTAGTTTGGATGGGTTCCATTGTGAATTTTATAAAATATTTTGGGATATTATGGGAAAAGACATTCACAAGGTTTATCTTGAAACTTTTAATTCTAAATCATTAGGAAATTTAATCAATGGAATAATTAGTTTGATACCTAATGCTAGATATTTGGAAGACATATGCGTATGGAGGCTCATGACTTTGTTGAATGTGTCTTATAAAATTATTGCCAAGGTCTCACCTCTTAAACTTAGGTCTATGCTTCCTCAAATTATTTGTCATAAGGAAACCGACTTTATCAAATCTAGATTCATCCTAGATAATATTATTGTTGTGTGGGAAGGGATGAAATATTATCAAGCTATTTAATGTATTTATCATTGTAATGCTCCAAAGTCTTATTTTTGGGTCTCACTTCATTCGGTCTATATAGATGTTGCTCGTTGATCTCTTGGCTTACATTACTATTAATGGAAAGCAATCTCAACCTTTTGGGCTCTTCCATTCTATCTATTAGTTCCATCCTCTTTCTTCTGCTCTCTATGTGCTTACTATTGAAGGTTTTGGATATATTTTAGCCAATGTGATTTCTTCTTAATCTAGGGGATTTCTCTTCCCAACTCTACCAACTAGCTAGTTAATGTTCATTTTTCCAATAATCCTTTCTCAATCTTATTGAGGATGAGAATAATATAAAACAAGCTCTTCATTATTTAGATAGTTTTCCCTGCTTTTGACTCAAGCATTCATTGGTAAAAGACCCATGCTATCAACAATATTTTCTTCCCAAGTCAAACTAGTTAGATAATTTTAGTGGAAATTGAATGAGCATGAGGAGGTTATCACTTCTTAGTCATAGCCTTTCCTTTTCAAGCTTCTCCTTCTACTCCATGGTTGGTAGGTTGTTTTTTCCAAGATTGGGGAAAATGACAACTATTAGATTACTAAACCTTTCTCTTTGGTTGGTAAATTTTAAATTTTCTCAAAAATATTGGCTACCACCCATGTTTATTATTCTTTCTATTGGGTGCCTTAAAAGAGTCTTATTTAAAAATTAAAAAGATGCTCCATTTTTTTCTTTGGGCCTCTACTTATGGTAACCACGGTTAATCAGGTTGCTTGGGATTTTTATTGCCTCCATCAAGAGTTTGGGGGTTAAGCCTTATTTCAATCCATTGGAAAGGAGTCACCTTGTGTGCCAAGTGGATTATTAGATCCTTAGAAGGAAATGAAGCCTAGAAAATTATCATCATATATTACATATCAAGTTTGGCATGCCTTCTAGTAGGTCAACCTAGAGAGGGCTTGAATTTGAAACTCTTCTCACCATGAGAGAGCCTATCCAAATTCAAGGCACTTTTGTTATTAAAATCGTTTGAAAATATTAGGAGGCTATTGAGCCTTGAATTTTATTGGAAATAAATAACTTCCACAATGACCTCTCTATTAACTTACAATCTAGTTGGTGGTATCTAGCTCTTTCTTGTTAAGATCATCCTTTGGCTAAGGTGTCACAAATTCATGCCTCAATTTTTTTTTAAAGGCATTAGAATGTTGCCAAATTTCAATCATTAAGCTACCAAAAATTTTCTCTCTTGGTTGGAGTTCAAAATGAAATTCAGATTTAGTAATCAAGACAAGGATATTTTTTAGGTTGTTATAGATGTTGTCCCTCCTTAAATGATTCATAAAATCAAGGTGAGATCTTTTAAGCCATGGTGAAAAATTTAGAAATGACCTGTCTTGATACACCTTTCACAAAGTTACAAGCCCTATAAAGGCTATATGCAACTTTCACCTCATGTTCCTATGGTTGATCAGTTGAATTGTCATTGACAACTTCAATCCTCTATTGGTTTAATATGGTCAGCTATTCTTGAACCTAAGTTGACATAATTTACCTAGTATATTCTCTATCAAGGTCTTCATCATGGTGCTCTTTAGCCTCTTTTGGATTTTTTAATCCTCGTTATCTCTTTTGTGAGAAATTTGAGAATCCCAAACACCTTTTCTAGTTTTGAACCAAAGCTTAAGAAGTTTGGCTTTAATCCATGATTCTACTAGGAGATTGAACTTGTCTCCTTTTAATTACAACTAGATTTGGCTTGCTTTTATTTAGTGGAAATTATATTTAACATTTGGAAAGATAAAATGCAGTTCCCTTTTAAGGTTATTCTGTAGACAATATTTTCCTATTTATACTAAAGCTATGACATGTTCTAATGTTCTTATGGAGACATAGGTAGAAGCTCCTATAGTTGCACTTGGAGTTGCTCGTCTCTAAGAGCTTCTCGACTACTAGGAGGGTGCTCCTAGCAATATTTTTAGAGTTCCTCTTGAGCCCTTTTCTCTTTGAGTGTGTACGCATGGTTGTAGCTAGTATTCCAAACATGATAGAGACTCTCAATCTTGTGGTTCTTAGCCTTTATATACCAAAGATAATGCTACCCACAAATGATGGTCTAGGTGTTCTTGATCACACTTTCCTTCCTCTCATGGGTATTGTGTTGTTGGGTGGCCTAGTTCATGCAAGGTTCTATGCTTGGATCCTGCCATCTCCTTGGTACATGTTCAACCTACCTTGAAAGATACTCCTAAAAAGTAGCTGGGAGCCTATTGATGACTCTGCTCCTAGAGATGTCTAGAGAGATTTTGTGCCCTCTACTTGAATTGCTTTATTTGCATAATGTTATTTGATTTTTTATCTCTATTTTAAACTCTATCCAGCCTAAACTTTGAAGATGTACCTTTACACCGCCTGTGTTTTTAGAAAGTAAAGTACTATTATGTTTTTATTTTAATAAAAACTTTGAGTAAGGCTTATTCATTAAAAGATAATAATAAAAGACAACCACACTTGTAATACGCACACCAACTGCATTCACATTACACCAGTAAACTCCGTCTAAAATTTCTTAGTTTTATTGGTCAATGGATACATTTATTTTATATGGATAACATTACCAATATTATCATTAGTTGGTATTAGTTTTCTAAAGTCCATTAATTAAAAAATATATGAGCTTTTGGATTCAATTGTGTATGTCTTCCTGATGATGGATCACTAGGTGTGATCTGAAACGTCGATAAAAAAACATACACAGTTGAATCCAAAAGCTCGCATATATTTTTAAAATAATCATTGTTACAACCATTGGCTATGTTTCTCCACTATTGTTTGAACAGTGTACTCAACAGGTGGGTAGCTGTCGTCATAGAAATTATTAGTCACCTCTCACACACAGACGATTCTGAGCAGAGCTGCCAAAATTAACAAAGTGCTGACCATCTTTATCTTGCTTCTGCTTCTGCTGATGATGGGCATTACAACATCTGACCAGGCCTGCTATTTATATAACTTGGAATTCCACAAGTGAGATGAAAGATTTTTGTTTCTACAGTTGATATTTGTAAATTTGTTTCCCCGATCTGTTTTCATTTGTTGATTGATGGGAACACGCGTTTGAAATGTGAACCAAATCAATATGTCAGGAAAAATAAGGTCTTTTCAACTGTATAAACTGTATTCCTGAATATTTCCACAGCGAAACAATGACAGAATATATTCCAACAGTTGTGGGGTCAAATGTGGAGCCGAGCTCGAAAAGGTTTTCTATAGAATTTTGCACGGCAAGGTTGGAATCCGTTCTCTTTAGATATCGTTATAATGCAAATGATGTTCTCGGATTTTATCGCAGGAATCGTCGGGGAATTGAAAACGAGTTATCAGTTCAGGTCTGGGAGAGGGGCCAATAGTGGGTCGGTTCAATAGTGGGATAGTAGTGGTCAGTGGGCTTCATAATGGAGCACTTTAATATTCAATTGTGGAGCAATTTCTATCTAATTGTGTAACAATTTTTATTCATAGAGTACAAAAAAAGTACAAATTATGTCATGCCACATCAACGTTCCACTATTGGTCTCACTTTGTTTTTGGACCTTTTCGGACACCTTGACAAAAAGCATGCTAATGTGGCATCATAATTGATGACGTGACCTTGAAACTTTAATTATAAGGAGGACTTGCCAAATAAGCTATTGTACAAATTTGGGAGTGATTTGAAATTTCCACATAGGACTTCCAAAAATACGAAGTTAGGGTGGCCCCACAATAGGCCCCTCTCCCTTGGCTTGTCCACTAAATATTTTAAAAAGGCAAGATGAATCCTACTTTGATATTGTAATCAATGGAAAAATCAGATTGTTAAATGGTTATGATCAAACAACATTAAAATCCAATGATATAACGAAGCACAATGGAAATCAAATGAAAACGAAAGGGAAATATATCACCAAGAGTCTCCATCTTCCATGCTTCACCTTCGTTACACCTTCGTTACACCTTCTTGCTTGCTGGAAATGTGTTGCCCTCAAATTCGTCTTCTTGAGCAATCTAAAATGCCTAAGCCCTACAACAAGATTCGAAGGATTTGATATGCCTATGACTATTGCCAATGCCTATGTCTATTTCTTAAAACAAATGCCAATATTAATCAAATGCCTATGACAAAATATGTGAAACTAAGTAAACAAATGCCTATAGTAATTACGTAAAATGTCAACCTCTCCCAAAAATGAGAAGGAAATGGCATTTTATAGAAAAGGCCATTTCGAATGGACGGACGAGATAAATCAATGAAATGAACGATCCAGATTAACCTGAGAATCCCTAATTAGGGTTAGGGAAAATCTTTAATCGAATGGTCAAAATAAAATCGGATCGACGGTGGAGAATAAATGAGACAAATTAATTAGATAATGAAGATTTCCGAAAAATCAAGAAGATAAGATTGCCTCGACGGCAAGATTCGAAAAATCAAAGAGATAAGATTTGGACTAAAGATCGATTTAGAAAATCAAGAATCAATTGCTTGATTTTGAAGATTAATTACTAATTTGAATTAAAATAATTCAAAATTATGGATTTTGAGAGATAATAAATAATCTTTCGATTATTTATCAAAAAGGACTTACATTAAGATTGACATGACATTTTAAATAATTTAATTTATTTAAAATGAGAAGAATATTAATTAGCAATTAAATAATTAAATTTAATTTTAATTTAGGAGAAGACCAATTAATTAAATAAATTAATCAATTTATTTAATTAAGACAATTAGTGACGTATTAAATAAATAAATGTAATTCATTTATTTAATAATCAAGAAGAATTAAATGATAAGTAATTAAATAAATTAAGAAATTTATTTAATTAAAGAAAGACTTAGGAGTAATGACGATTTAATAAATAAATAAAATTTATTTATTTAATAATCATGAAGAATAAATGACATGAATTAATTAAATAATTTTGAATTATTTAATCAATAGTCGAATGTGGACCAAGGACATAATTAAATGTCATAATTATGCTAGGACGAAAGTGGTAAAAATGAAGCTTGCAGGCCTAGATCATTTTTAGGTGTCTACAGATATATATATTTCTTAGCAATTGTAACAATTACGTTCATTTTCTATTTTCCTAAATTTGCGTACCCATTTCAATGGCCATTAAGTTTTGGATTCTTTTTTATGGAATGACTTAATATAATTATATAATGATAAGCTACATACTTTTTTGTTGAGTTTTTTTTTTTTTGATGAACAAGTGTCTATCAATTAATTATAAATAAATATTACACATATTCACAAAAAAAGGTGGGTGGTAAGAAGGCATACTTTCATGTATTAATATTATATTCTTTATTATATTTATTCTACACATTCACTTTATTATGTATACCATCAACTTTTTTTTTTTTTTAGACTACAGGAATCGGGTAGCACGACCCCCTATAAACTGCAGTGCGCCTGGTAAACTTTTTAACGTGACCGGCGGCGCTGGCGCAACACGCCCTCCGGTACCACGGGATGGGGGAGACTAGAACTCGTGACCAGCAGAGCCGCAACGGAATTACTTAGCCAACCGAGCTAGGGCCCCCGCCCATGTATACCATCAACTTGTTTAAGATTTTTAGACCTAATTTTTTTTGTCTTCAACCACTCTTATGGCACCTAGGATCAATTCCAAGCTATTCGAGGTTGACTTAAAATTTTAATTCTTAAATCTAAAGTCTGCAACTTCCCCCCTTTCCTACTAGCCATTAGGAATCGACTAGATACATGTTTGTATACCTAATCATCATATATTAGTATTTATAGACATTCATTTGTATAATTTTAAACATGTGCAATAGCAACTTGATCATCCTAGAGCACCAAGAAATATTCATTCTAGGAAAATTTTAATTTGGAGGACTACTAAGAATATATCTACTTCAAAATCAACATATATGCCACTACATGCCCGTGTTTGTCATCTTCAATCATTAGACCAAGGCTATAATGTGTTTGACAAGGGGTTGACCAAGGACAAACTTGACCCTCACAATTTGATACCTTTTCTAAGCTTTTTTTAATTTACCATCAATCCTTACACATCATCAGGGAATCCTTGAGGAACTGTGTCAAAAAAAATTATTACTAGCCATATCATAATTTCTCCTTAGAGGAAAAATTTGCATTGATTAAGATTAACCCCAAGCCATTGGGATTAACCATAGAGAATTTCTAGTTTATGCAAAGTTCAAGGTAGTCATCATATCAAAGGCAACAATTTTCTTTATCATCACAAATTAATTGTATCAATCTCTAACATCTACATTTCATCATCAAATTGAGATCTAAGTAACCTACTGCATTTAATTTCTCAAAAAAGTATTACAGATTTTATTCCCAACTCTTCTAAATTAATTAAATCTAGGTTAATTTCTACTTGGTTGTGTGCATTTATATAATTAGCCTAGATTTACATAAAGGGTATTTATATGCTTACACTTTTATTAAATTGTCTACTCTTACAACCCCTAGCGTGTTCAACTTTAGAGTTAAATATTAGTCTCTTTTAGGGTTTGAAATTTATACTTTCGGATTGCTTTATCACTTTCATCTTATTAGGGTTTTTATTCCTATTTATTATTACTTTATTCATATATATTTCCTCCTAGGGTTTGTGCTTCATTGTTCAATCTATTACCTACACTATGATGCTTACATTCCTCTTTAGTATTTTATTTTTAGGTTGGACATACCACCAATTTTTCTAAAATTTACATCTAAGAGTGATTTATATTACCTTACATTCCTATCTCTCATATCCATATTACTTGATTTATGCCACAAGCTACTTGGGATCCTAATCTTCTTTTGAGGAGTGCATATCTCAACCATAAAATGACTACCCACTCTAATCCAGTACTAAAATTTTCTAGTAAGGTCATGTTGAGAGTAATTTGGAAAATTATGACCTTGAAGCCCATTTTAATCAATAAGGTATTACATAAGAGGCCTACTCTCTTTTTGAGAACAATGTGGATCATACACCTAAGATGCCTTACACCTTGATGGCAATCTCTTCTAGACCACCTTAACTAGCCATTGAATGGATTAAAGGATTTACAGTCTTAGGCCACCCACAATGTCATGATGGTCATTCCTAAAGTATAGATCCTCTATCTAGATATTAAGAACATCATCTCTCAAAACCATACTTATAACTTGATGTTGTGTCATCTTATCAACCATATAAATAGGAGTGAGAATAATATAGAGTAGGTTTAGTATAAAATCCTAGAGTTCCTAATATAGAAACCAAGATTTGATACCATATATAATTATGTACCTAATAGTACATAATAGAAACACATGTGAAAAACAAAAAATATCAAATATATAAAAAAAATTAAAACATAAGATATAAACTAAATAATGAACATGTGGTTGGCCTATGTATAGACCTATTCATGCAACAATAACCACATGCAACGATCAAATTCATTACACTTACAAAGACTTCATAACAAAATTTTCATCAACATGTATCTTAAATCCTTATGTGTTTCATTTGAAGAATGTAGATCAAGGATTTTCAAACATGCTAATGCGTATGGATTTGTGTTGTGCCTAGTTATAAAGTTCATAGGGCTGTCGTAAGGTCTACATGGACCATTTGGGGGATGATGCCACTACTATGGTTATAAAAATGTCACCAAGTTGAGTATAGATATGTAATGATGTCCATAAAACTCTCCGACACAATAAATTGGGTGCATGCACTTCTAGCATGCTTGTGCTCCTGCTCTAACTTATATTTTAGAAATATTTAAGGTTTTATGCAGCCATATATTATTTATTCCATAAAAAATGTTACAAGCCAACTCTAAGGGTTGCTCAAACCCCTAGGGCTTTCATGTCGATCAAAATATCTCCATAAGAGTGAACAAAATGTAAGGGATCACAATAGTGTCAATAGTCCAAAGGGCTCACTTTTTTCCTAACATAAATGAATGTATCTTTCAACCCATAACATAGCTTACCAGCTTATAAAATACCCATATAATTCAATAAATTTACCTAAAAAAAGTTAGAACATAGATTGTTGCAACCCACATAGATGGGTCTTCCATCAAAGTGCATAACTACAAGGTTGTTAGGAAATGCATGTCTCAATATTGTATCATAATGTTCATATTTATTAATTATTTTTATTTATTTAGTTATCCTCACATGGGAAAGAGGACATTCTAACTTGAGGTGACATTCTTTTCCACATGTCATAATTTTATATTTTTTGTGAGAAGTTTCAAGAGCATTTAATGTCATCTTGATGTGTAAAATAATCTTATAACATAGTAAGATGGGAGTTGTGATAGACTCTATGAAATGTCAGAGAATGATTATAAGGGAATTTTAATAGGTTAGGAACTATAAACAAGATAAATTGAAAATCACCATAAAAATATTGTGATAAATAATATCATGTACATGCCTTCAATTACCCCACAAACATCCAAGAGATATCTCAAGGGCAAGTGACACACATTTCTACCTAGTTATACATATATGTCTCATAAATGATAAGATAGAGGAATCAAAGGATATAGATATGTTACAAGAGTAGGATAATTTACTAAGGTATATGTGATGTGTGTGTGTGTGTTTGTATATTAAAGATTGTATAATATACAAAAATGTATGATGAATATATATGCAGATCTAGATCTCATGGTGTCAATGAAAGTATATATTGTTTGAAGTCTTAATTTATGTATATGTTTTAATTCACTATTTTTTATCTCCTTTTTATAGCACTACCATACAGATAGTTCTCTAACATAATCAATCCAAACCTCAAATCTCCATTTTATTGTCAATATTAGGTTATGTCGTTGAGACCTTAGTTTGTGATGTGTAGAGAAGAACTATTTAAATGATTGATTTTTTGATTTTTTAGTATTAAATAATACTATTAGAGAAAGAGACATCATAATAGTTATTTTAGTAAATAATAGTGTTGTAACACACTCTAGGTCCTATCTTATGAGAGGAGCTAGGCACCTGGGGGATGGTAAATAAAATGGGGAAATCTTGAAAGGGATCTCAAAGTGTTGTGATCACCAAGGTAGTTTTATATTGATTTATGATAAAAGGACTAAGGAAACCTCACTTCAAAAACACCTATGGCAAAAGGAGACAATAAAAGGTTGAGACTTTTTTTGAAGAAATCAAGATGGCTTATGAAATGCACATGGAATAAGAAAGGAGGCAGAAATAAACCTAGGAAAGACAAGAAAGATATTGTAGAAGGATGGAGAAGGCTAGAAAAGACTCTATAGATCATGTCAAGAGGGTTACTTCCAAAGATGATTTGATTCTACCAATAGAGGAATAGATAGTTAAACTCTACTAGCCAATAACAATAGAACATTTGAGCAATTAACTGTGCACATAAAAAGAGCAAAATAAAATTTAACTAAATTAGAAAATGTAATAAAATAATGTGGTGAATTTTAGGAATAAATGAATCTAAGGGATTGTAATCCATAGTTCTCAACCCAAGCACAAAATCAATAGTGCTCCACAAATTGAACTTATAAAACCAAGGTGTAGAAGTAAGGATTCTCTACAAATCAAAATTTTAACTAGAAATCCATATTTTAAACCAAATTTATTTAACATTATGGTCGTAATTATGAAATAATTTGAGGGTCTATTAACCACAATATAAAAATTAAACCTCTATAATTAAAGTAATCCTACTTGGACAAAGTAGTAAGGGGAAATATACATTTGTTAAAGCAAAAAATGATGAGAAATTTATAATTTCAATTAAAAAAGAAAATACTCTCAAAATGATATAAGGGGTATGTACAATGAATTGGCAATGGATACAATTGAAAATTTGAAGAATGATGGGAGAATCCTATATTAATTAATTACATGTCATTGAAAAATAAAATTTTCCAAAGGATGCATCATTAAAGATGAAACAAAACCTTGAAGAGGTGAACCCGTTGGACCAAGAGTCACCCCTTGTGCCAAATAAGACAAGAATGGTTTATGAAGAAGACATAAGTATTGAATCCTTGTTAAATATAGAAAAAAGAAAGAAGATATCACGTAAATAATTTTTAGGAAATGCACTACGCTATGAATAATTTAAATTTCAATTACCTAAAGATAATGGTAGAAGAGAAAGGATAGTGAAATAACATTATAAAAGCAAGAAGAGAAGAAATAAGGGAAGGAAAAGAGAGAACCAAGAAAAAAAGAGAAATTCATGGTTAGTTCCTACCACTTGTTAGATGTTGAAATTTACAATTCAATATGTTTATTCTCTATCAACTATCACATAAAAAATAGGAGTGGTATTAGTTTCATTTTGAACCAACAATCATGGATTATACGTTTTATTCATTGAAAAAAATTAAAAGTCTAA
The DNA here is from genome assembly GCA_007258455.2 of Sequoia sempervirens. Taxonomy (NCBI): domain Eukaryota; kingdom Viridiplantae; phylum Streptophyta; class Pinopsida; order Cupressales; family Cupressaceae; genus Sequoia; species Sequoia sempervirens. The sequence continues at coordinate 118,984 of VDFB02359159.1, forward strand.
ATAATCAACAGTGACTTTTGAAGATCTGTAATTCTATATATCAAAGAATATCATGGTAAGCTCCCAAGATTATAATAAAGGCCAATGTTGTAAATTATTCCTAAGTTTTAACAAGGTTTTCAATATTAATTTTAAGTTAAAAAACATCCATTTTAGTACCAATGATTTTTTATATTGATCAAACTAAAGCTTGATTAGAGAGTTAATTATGATGGTAGGATTGATGTGCATGACAATAAAGATTAAATCATAATTATCAAGAGAATCCATTATGATAAAGTGGATTACATCCCTATCACCATACCCATAGTTTCTTCTTAGTATATTTATATACAATATAGCCAATTCCTTACTCATATAATTACGTTCCCTAATTTGGCTAGAATCCTATTTCTATACAAGCAAATTCTTATTCATTTAATCATTTACCCTAAATTTATTAGTGCCCTCATCCTTGTTCCCATCCATCTCCATCTCTTGGTAACTACAAGTTAAATCCAACACCAGTATGGGGATACAATAGAGACTATATATGTGTGAAAAGTTGTGTATCCAAGTAAAATGGATAATTTGAAATTCATGGTTAATTCCTACCAATTGATAGATGTTGAAATTTACAATTCAATATTTTTATTCTCTAGCAACTATAAAATAGAAAACATGAGTGGTATTAGTTTCATTTTGAACCAATAATTGTGGATTATAAGTTTCATTCATTGAAAAAAATTAAAATTCTAAAATAATCAATGATGACTTTTGAAGATGTAATTTCTAATACCAAAGAATATCATGGTAAGCTCCCAAGCTTATAATAAAGGCCAATGTTGCAATTTATTCCTAAGTTTTGACAAGGTTATTGTTGTGTGGTATCACAACACACCCCAAGGCTGTAAGACTTGGGGACCCAAGTAAAAATTTAACTCTTATGGTAGGAGCTAGCAAGTTGAAAAGATCATCGGAAGTGAAGAGCAAAGAGAAATCTTTAATAAAAGAGTACTTCATAATGTAGTATTCTGGGTATTGGATATCAGGAACCTGGAATGCTTGAAAAAGGAAAAATGTAATGCGAATGTGAGCAAAATGTTTCGGTTAGGTAAGTCGAGGTCCGGTAAAATGGAAGTTCTAGTAAAACTGAAGTCCGAGGAAAGTTCATCGGTAAAACTGAATACTGGGTACCGAGTACTGTGTAGTGATGTAAAATGAAGTTATAAAATATTATGGTTATCCAATGAGTCTGATAGTCCAGTAATCTCGTATATATAGAAGATAATCATGCAAGAATTTATGATATGCTAGAAAGCATGCTATTTATGAGAAATTTATGTGATAACATTTGAATAATGGTTTTATTTACATGAGATGTTTATAAATGTTTCTCTTAAAAAGGGATTTAATGAGTGGAATTTGTGATTGTAGGAGATGCAAAGTTCGAGTATGTACGGTCATGCAAATCATATTTGCAGACAGATACGATGGTATTACCAAGTTCAACAATACACTTTGAAAGCTCATGTTGGGATAGAGTTCATGGCGAAGATACACTAGATACCGGGAAACCAAAACTCTAGAGTTTAGGCATGCAGTGAAAGAGTGTATCCATTTTAGGGATCAATCCTTCTTGGAATGTTCAAATTGAGGATGAACCTGAATGTAGGAATGGAAATTCCACCTGATCATTTTGAATGTATGGGAGGCTCCTACATTTTGTTTGAGCAAATTTGTTTGGTTCCAAGAAGGAACCCTGAAAATAAAGGATTAAAACCCGAAGTGCTTCAACTTGTAATCGAATTTGACCTTCGTTGACTTTAATTGCAATTCTCTTACCAATCACTTCATTCGATGTGCCTTGATGTGATTTGTCCCTTAGATTTCCTCTCATGTATTTGTCTTATCCTACTTGTGCCTTACTTAGATATAAAAGGCCATAGGATCCTTCTTTTTAAGTTAAGTTCAAAATTTTTGGATTCTAGAAGAGCCAAAACTTCTCTAAGTTTTGTTCTTTTTTCTTGTTTTCTAAATCATTCTGGTCTAAAAACTTGTATACACGTAGATATTAATCAATATTGAAGCCAATTTGATAGCTACCTATCTCATGAATCTTTGTAGCTAGTTTTGTTAGTTCAGTTGAACAAGATTGTGTGTTGCATCATTTAAGGGTGCATGCAGAACCTACTCAGTGTCCAAACTGAAACCCCTCTCTTTAAAAGCTTGCATCATTTTATATGTAGCTGTGAATATTTGTGGTAAAGTATAAAGTGGTTTGCTTTGATTTGGTTAATTCTTTGGGGCATGTGTGGAGAATAATTGGGAGAAATTTTAATTTTCAGTATTTTTTATGCTTTATTTTAGAATAGATGTTTAAATTCTAAAAATATTTCAAAAAATATATGAATGAATGGAAATTTATTGAAAATATTTCGTTTCTTATGAAATTGTTGAATGTTTAAAGCTAAATCTACTTAAGTGATAGCAAATGTTGATATTCATGAAATATTGTTTCAGATCTTTCAATTTCATGATATTGTTTTATGATCTATCTGAGAATCCGACGTCTAATACAAATGATTTAAAACAAACATAGTCCCTTTGAGATTAACAACAATATCACATCATACACTGAAGTGAACCTAGTACTGTCAAGACCTGACTGCCAAAGACTTGGGATTGAATTGACTCAACCTTTATCCTATCACACAGTTGCCCTAAGGTTGTCTTTGGTTAAGTCTTTCAAGAAGGATAGGCTCTTCACGGTTTGTTTGTGAGGAATTTATTCACCTTGTTGCTACAAGTACCATCGCCATCAACAAGAACTGGTGCTAGAGGGAGGGGCCTGATATTTTAAAATTTGTATTAGTCCTGATTTCAAGGGAGAAAGCTTGTAAATCAAATATTTAGTGTGAGCTAGTTTTTAAATATGGAAGTTGAGAAAATTTGGAAATTTTTTAACCAGAGATTATATCCTTTGAGTTTATTCATTTTTGGTAGTCACCGAGTGTAGAATTCATGATACAACTAATCACAGTGAACTTGATTGTGATTTTTTTTAAATTAGGGTAAGTTTGGCATGTGTAAAGTGATTCCATTAATAGAATAAGTTCTAATTGCTAGAAGAAAGGAATTGTTAATGATAAATACGTGCAACCCTAGTGGAATTGGAAATATTAAAAAATTAGCCAATATATCAAAACAGTTTGATAACTGCAATTATTATAAAGAAAATCCTAACATTTTGTAGGAAAATAAGCGAGAATGTCGAGATTTAGAGACATCACATCAGAAATAAGGAAACAGTATTGATGAGTCATCATTCTCCTTATACGTGGAAAACGCAAATGAAGAATTTAAGGAGCGAAAAAATCAAGCGAGAGACAAGTGTATTTTGCTCCAAGTTGAAGATTCACAAGTTAAAAAAGGAATTTTCCCTAATTTTATGCCAGATACAAAGTATCAAAATTTTAATTTTTCTCTCTGATAACAATATAAATTGTGATATATCTTGGTCTAACAAAATGCAAAGTGATGGTAGGACCAAATACACGAGGAGTTTTGGAGGAGAAATTCAAGAAATGGACACGCCGTTCATGGAAATGAACAGAGTACAAAGAAAAACCATGAACTAGGGTTGAAAGAAGGTAGAGTATAGTCACATCAGATAAAGTGTGTGCAATTGACCTTTAATGAGGTCTTTTACATACATATGAGCCAAGTCATTGGTAAATACACCTTTGAATTTACAATTATTAAACACATAAAATTTAGAAGAATTCGTTGTTACAATAGAGTTGTTGAAATTTTTCTGAATGAATTTAAGGATAAACCTACTGTAATTCGTACCAAAACAACAATGGAAATAGTCATTGAAATTAAAATAAGTTTTATTAGGGTTAATCATTTGTTAGATTAGAGGTTTAGTTAGTTAGGGTTAGTTTTATTTACATAGGGTTTGTTTGTTTTGTTTCTTTTTCTTTGATGTTGCTTTTCTTTCCTTCCTTTTTCTTTTCTTTTCGTTTGGCCTCTGCATGAGAAAATTTTACTTAACTTATCTTACACATGAGAGTTAATCCAAACATTTGTAAAATTATGTTGTGAAATGAAAATGATAAAACCATGCATAGTAAATACACACTTTAAGATGTACTACAAATCTATATATGTGTGTGTGTATCACGTATATACAAAAGTATCAAAATTCTTGCTTCAAAAGATCAAAAAGTCAAAAAAGAGTAAGTTGAGTTGCAGGTATAGTAGCCATTCAGTCAATATGGGATGCCTCATCTATCAGGGCCAAATACCGTATGTAGGTGAGGTCCTAGTGAACTTCAAAGTCATGAATATGGAGGTCAGTAAGGAAAGGCCAGAGTGGAATGACTTCCCTGTGTTATAAGAAACAAGGAATATCATCCATGGAAGCGATTCCGATGGTTGGGTGTGCAACAGACAAAATAGTATCCAAATTCTCCAAATATTTAGGCCTTACTATCAAATTGGCAGCTGAGTGAACATCTTCTACAAGAAGCCCAATATCTAGAAGTGATGCTACAAAATGAGAAGCCATGTCAAAGTAAAAACAAAAGTAGCGGCTAGATTCTACATACTTTTCCCCAAGAACTAAGCACAAATTTGGTACAACGAAACTTGAAGTTTGAATGAAGAAAACCTTTTCAAGCCTTTGCGATGTGATACTTCCTAAGAAAATGTTTTGGTGGCGAGAGTAGGACAAGAAAATTGGAGTATCCATAACCTAAAAGCAAGCAAAAACTAACAGAGCAAGAAATGTAGAACAACAAGAAAGCTAAGTGAAATGTGAAGAATTCGAGAAGTATGAAATTTATAGAGAGCCATGAGGAAGTTGCAATACATATTTTCCTCGAGTGAAGTCTTGGAAATTGTAAGCAAGGTGGCAACTGGATAATTATCTTTAGAGCGGAATGTTAAATCAAATTAATTCTTTATACAAAATTGGTGATAAATTGCTTCAAATTTGAGCAGTACAAAGATTGTGAATCAAGCAAGTTGAAGATTTTGAAATTAATAGTGGTCATTTCATGTATTTTCTTAAGCTATATTAATTATGGAGGTGCTTATGTGTGCAGAGTAGAAAGGAAAATGAAGTCAATAAGGCAACACACGTCATCACCCAAGTAATTTGAAAGAAGTAATACATGCAAAGTAAGGCATGTGAATTTAATGCAGAATAATGTGATCGTGTTTCAATGTCATCATGGCATTCTTGATTCATTAATGTGGTGCAACACCATCAAATCGGAAGTGCTAGCCAAGTAATTAGCGGTTGCCATAGAATTTAATCGGAAGGGTGGTGACTAATGGTTCTAAATTTAGATTTAAATTTGGTGATTAAATTGTTTGTTGCTAAATTTTAATTTATGCATATTTTCTAACATATAGCGAGTTGCAGTTAGCTAGGATTTGGCATAAATTGGTAAAATTTAGCTGGAAATACACACCAACAGGGAATTATTAAATAATTTTTTGGGAAATAGTGAATTTATGAAGGGATTTGCATTGAATAAAAAATAAAAAGGTAACCTTCGCTACCACTATAATTCCCAACCTAATGACAAACTTCATTGCCTACAAGTTGAAAAATGACCTATCATTGAAATATCAAAAGAAAAATGAACTATCATTGCAATATCTATAAAAAATAAAATAAAATAAAAAAATCAACTCTTTAGGCTATCCAAATATCTCCACTAGGGCTATGGATGCCTGGTTGGCAGTAGAGCTATATGTTTGGGGGGAATTACAGAGATAACCTTGTCGGGGCTATGGACACTTGACTGGTAGCAAGGCTCTATCCCTAGTTGGCTTTGGAGGATTACCATATTATTTAGGTCAATGTCAATGAACTGATTCTTTTCACTAAATTTTGAAAATTGGAATTAATTAGAGCACACATGGATATTTTCGGTGGAGTTTTACTTTTTATGCCAGAATCTAGGTAAGGGTAATGGTTATTGTTTTAAAATATGCATAAATTATAATTTACAACTAGTGATTTAATCTCAAGTTTTAGTTTAAATTTGGTTTTATTGGTTGCAAGTTGTTGTGTGGTATCACAACACACCCCAAGGCTATAAGACTTGGGGACCCAAGTAAAAAATTTAACTCTTATGGCAGGAGCTAGCAAGTTGAAAAGATCACTAGAAGTGAAGAGAAAAGAGAAATATTTAATAAAAGAGTACATCGTAATGTAGTGTTCTGGGTATTGGGTACCGGGAACTAGGAATGCTTGAAAAAGGCAAAAGGTAATGCAAATGTGAGCAGAATTTTTCGGTTTGGTAAAATAGAAGTTCTGGTAAAACTGAAGTCTGGGGAAAGTTCATGGGTAAAGCTGAATACTGGGTACCGGGTACCAGGTAGTGATGTAAAATGAATTTTTAAAATCTTATGGTTATCCAATGAGTCCAATAGTTTGGTATATATATAAGATAATCATGCAAGAATTTATGATATGCTAGAAAGTGTTTTATTTATGAGAAATTTATGTGATAACATTTGAATAATGGTTTTATTTACATGAGATGTTTATAAATGTTTCTTTTAAAAAGGGATTTAATGAGTTGAATTTGTGATTGTAGGAGATGCAGAGTTCGAGTATGGATGGTCATGCAAATCATATTTGCAGACAGGTTCGATGGTGTTACCAGGTTCAAAAATACACTTTGAAAGCTCGTGCTAGGATAGAGTTTATGGAAAAGATACACCAGATACCGGGAAATCAGAACTCTGGAGTTTAGGCATGTAGCAAAAGAGTGTATATGTTTTAGGGATCAATCATTCCTAGAATGTTCAAATCGAGGATGAACCTGAATGTAGGAATGAAAATTCCACCTGATCATTCTGAATGTATGGGAAGTTCCTACATTTTTTGAGTAGATTTGTTTGGTTCCAAGAAGGAACTCTGAATATAAAGAATTAAAACTCAAAGTGCTTCAATGTATAATCAGAGTTGACCTTCATTGACTTCAATTGCAATTCTCTTACCAGTCACTTCATTCCATGTTCCTTGATATGATTCATCCCTTGGATTTCCTCTCATGTATTTGTATTATCCTACTTGTGTCTTACTTCTATAAAAGGCCATAGGATCCTTCCTTTTAAGTTAAGTTTAGAATTTGTGGATTCCGGAAGAGCTAAAACTTCTCTAAGTTTTGTTCTTTTTTCCTATTTTTTGAACCATTCTAGTCTAAAACCTTGTATGCACATAGATATTAATCAATATTGAAGCCAATTTGATAGCTACCTATCTCATGAATTATTATAGCTAGTTTTGTTAGTTCAGCCGAACAAGACTGTGTGTTGTGTTGTTTAAGGGTGCATGCAAAACCTACTTGGTGTCCAAAATAAAACCCCTCTCTTTAAAAGCTCGCATCATTTTATATGTAGTTGAGAATAATTCTAGTTCAAAGTATAAATCAGTTTGCTTCAATTTGGTTAATTCTTTGGGGCATGCGTGGAGAATAACCGGGAGAAATTTTAATTTTTAGTATTTTTTGTGCTTTATTTTAGAATAGATGTTTAAATTCTTTTTTTTTTTCAAAAAATAGATGAATGAATAAAAATTTATTGAAAATATTTCATTTCTTATTAAATTGTTGAATGCTTAAAGCTAAATCTACTTAAGTGATAGCAAAATTGTTGATATTCATGAAATATTGTTTCACATCTTTCAATTTCATGATATTGTTTTATGATCTATTTGAGAATCTAGTGTCTAATACAAATGATTTTAAACAAACATAGTCTCTTTGAGATTAACAACAATATCACATCATACCCTGAAGTGAACCTAATACTATCAAGCCCTGACTACCGAAGGCTTGGGATTGAATTGAGTCAACCTTTATTCTATCACACAGATCCCCTAGGGTTGTATTTGGTTAAGTCTTTCAAGAAGGATAGGGTCTTCGTGGTTTGTCTGTGAATAATTTATTTTCCTTGTTGTTGTGAGTAATATCACCATCAATAATTATTAATATTAATATTAAGTTAAAACATATCCATTTTGGTACCAATGATTTTAAAATTGATCAAACCAAAGCTTGATGATGAATCTTTCCTTCCAAAGTTCTAGGATTGGTATTAATTGCTTACATGTTTAATCTTTAGCCTTATCAAATTTTTTATTATCTTGGGTTATTTTCTACCCTAGTATTGTTCTAATATATTTGAATATATTTTAGACTCCCAATGGCCTACTTTGGTCACTCCTAAAGATTGATATGATGTATTTCTATCTTATATTCTTCATAAGAAAATTGCATTCTCCGACTTCTTATTTATATGAAAGAAATTATACAATATATGAGACCAAATCCATGGCTATAATGGTATCACATTGTAGGTTGCATATGTTCTAACATAAGTTCCATATTATTTTTAACTTAATTTTCAATGCTACGACTTGGTCAATTAAGCATGCATAAGATACCATTGATACTCAAATAATATAACTAAGAAACAACCTCTACAATCAATCTAGGTATCTAATAGAATGTTATATTTTCACCAAAGATATATCCTATGTGCATAAAAAAATTAATATGATAGACTAAACTCAAAATAGAAATCTCATTTTTTCTTACTCATTTTTTATGATAGGTTATGGAGTTGCATCATTTGTAATCTAAACCAAGACCTAAAATATAATGTGCAAAAGAATCCGTAAAATTTAACTTCGATAAATAATTTTGAAAACCTCTATTGTTTGATCCACTATGCTTTTAATTAAATCATAAATTTTTACATAAAAGGATGGTCTGGCTTGAACTGGACGGGGTTCTGAGTGGGCTGAATCAGGGTTTCAACATAATTGGAGGAGATTTTAATGCAATTCTTAGGCAAGAAGATAAGAAAGGTGGCTCAGGGAAAGTCTTGCAGTCCCAATCGGATTTTTGTAGCTTTGTGGGCAAAAACTCTCTATTGGAAATTCCCATAGGCAATGGTTGCTTCACATGGACGAACTATAGAAAAGGGTTTGGTAGTATAGCGGAAAAACTAGATAGATTCTTCTTCAAAGGAAATTTGAGTCTTTTTCCCTTTACTTTCGAAAGCAAGATAAACTCTGGGAATGGCTCTGATCATTTTCCAATTCAACTCCAAATAGTTGGGGAGAAGGGACCGATCCAATGTCCTTTTAAATTTGAAATGATGTGGTTTAAGGACCCTCATGTTATGGGATTGATAGAATAGTGGTGGAAGGAATGCTCTCTGGGGGGATCAAGCTTGTTTAATGTGGCTACAAAGTTAAAATACGTGAAGCAACAACTCAAACAATGGAATAAAGAGAGCTTTAAGAATATTTTTACAGAGAAATTGCAAACGGAGCAAGAACTAGATAATCTAGCTGAAGAAATAATAATGGGATGGATGAAGCTTGCTACATGAAAGAACAGGCCCTCTCTAACAAACTCAATGACATCTTGGCTAAAGAAGAGTTTTTTTGGAGACAAAAATCCAGGGAGGTATGGATGAAGGCAGGGGATCACAATTCAAAATTCTTTCACAACTCCACAAAAGCTAGGAGGGAACTTAACATAATATCTTGCTTGAAAGATGGGGATGGTCGTTTGATGGAAGATTTGGGGGAAATCAGAGAATCAACCGTCTCATATTTTCAGAACTTTCTTAATGACTAGGAGGGCTCAAAATTGGAATCACAGAAAGCTTCCTTGCAATCCATTCTGAAGTTGATTTCTCATGCTTAAATGGGGGCACTAAATGCTAAATTCTCTAAAGCCGAAGTGAAAGAGGCAGTCTTCGAGATGCAGCCAGAGAAGGATCCTAGGCCGGATGGATTTCCGACAGCTTTGTTTCAGAAATGTTGGAATTTTTTGGGAAAGGATGTATGGGAAGCTATAGAAGACTCTAGAAGTAACATAAGAGTTCTAAAGGAAGTAAACAACACCTTAATTGCTCTCATCCTGAAGAAAGAGAAGGCAAACTCATGGGAAGACTTTTGCCCAATATCATTGTGTAACAAGATTTATAAGATATTGGCCAAAGTAATAGCCAATAGATTGAAGAAGATTCTTTCCATTATCATATCCGAGGAACAAACAGGCTTCGTCGTTGGACGATCAATACTGGACGGGGTGATAATTGCTCAAGAAGTTATTCACTCAATCCAAAAATTGAAGAAATTGACAATTCTATTGAAATTAGACATCAGGAAAGCTTATGACAGAGTGAATTGGAGATTTCTATTCAAGGCAATGGAAGCCTTCAGCTTCCAAAAGGAATGGTTAGACTAGATCTTTGGGTGGGTGGCTAGTCCACATTTCTCTGTGTTGGTTAATGGTTCCTTAGAGGGATACTTTACTGCCTCAAGAGGTTTGAGGCAAGGGGATCCTTTATCCCCTTTCTTGTTCATTATAATGGTTGAAGCCCTTGGGAGATCGCTAGACAATGCAAGGAGGTCTGATTGGATTGAAGGATTGCAAGTAACTAGCAGCCTCCCCAATATCACGCATCAGCAGTTTGTAGACGACACAATGTTGTTCAACGCTGCTTCAGCAAAGGAAGCACAAAGATTAAAAAGCATGATAGAAGACTATTTTCGAGCTTCTGGGGAGGAGGTAAGTAAGGGTAAATTTGAGCTTTTTTTCTTTAACTCATATTGTCCCTGTGAACTTCAAATTTTGCGGATTTTAGGATTCAAGAGGGGCCAACTGCCATGCAAATATCTGGGACTCCCATTGGACAAAGGCATTAAAAGTAACAGTGTTTGGAGCTCTTTAGTGGCTCGTTGCAAGGATCAAATATCCTCTTGGAAAAATAGGTGGTTGTCCTGAGCAGGGAGGTTAACTCTGTTGAAATCTATCCTTTTAGCACTTCCCATCTATATGATGTCCTGCTTGCAGCTATCAATAGGTGCGAGCAAAGATCTGAATCGAGTAATGAAGGACATTTTTTGGAAATTCACTTCATAACAAAATAAAATTCCTCTTATAAAATGGCTGAAGGTTTATGAGAAGCGGGAGAGAGATGGTGTTGGTTTGAGGAACGTTCTCCAACAAAACAAGGCACTGGGGGAAAAATTATCTTGGACTATTCATTCTTTCCCTGACCTCAAATGGGTGAAGATAGTCAGAGCAAAATATTTGGAAGTAGACCCCTATTGCTTCCTGGTAGCAAAATCCTTGCCAAAAGGGTCCCAAATATGGAATTTCATTAAAAATTCTAGAGATCTTATCACAGACTTTCTCACTTGGGAAGTAAAGGATGGAAAAGAGGCTATGTTCTGGGAAGATTCCTAGGAAGTTCACCCAGTACTGGCAGACAATCCAGAGCTCTCAAGAGTAAAAGAGAAGACAGAAAAAATTTGGGGCTCAAAAGTCAACGATTATATTGATCGCCTGGAAGCCCCAGTTGAGGGTTTTCTTAGGTGGAAATCGGTGAGAAGTCTGGATCTTGAAGTCTAGGAAGTTGAAGCCTTTGAGAATGCATTATCAAAACGAAGGATTTGGGGCAGGCAGGGGAGAGATCACTTACGCTGGGATGCTTCTCCAAATGGGACTTACTCGGCCAAGATAGGATACAATATCCTATCATCTTCAGGAGAAGAAAGTTCGGTGATCCCTCAGAGCCTCTGCTGGAATAAAGCATGTCTCCCAAAAGCGAGGATTTTCACATGGGCTGCAGCATAGGGAAGAGTTCTCACATGAGATAGGTTTATCAAAATGGGTTATCACGACCCGTCTAGATGCCCACTTTGTCAAGAGCCTGAGGAAACATTTGACCACCTACTCTTAAATTGTAAGTTCACTTATCAGATGTGGTGTTGGTTGTGCACAAAGTTGCATTGGTTAACTGTCTTCCCCAACACCTTATTAGAATGTCTAAACGCTTGGCCAAGTTGCTATTAGATGGTGAAGATGAGCCCTTCAATTTTAATCTAGGAAGTGTGGAAGGAGAGGAACATACGTCTTTTTCAGGATAAGGAGTTGTCGATCCCAAGACTTCAGTGTAAGATTGAGGTGAGCATTGTAGAACTTTTCAATGCATGGTTGGCGAACAAGTCAAAAAAAATAAATTTCACAAAATGGGATGCTTGGATCATGAAACAATGGTTTGGAATTAAATCCCCTCCCTTTAGAGGAATAGGAAACATGACATCTTCTGCAATAAAACTTAGTGGCTTCCTCCTAAGCAGGGTTGGGTTAAATTGAATTTCGACGGTGCTTCTAAAGGGAATCTGGGGCTGTTTGGGGCCGGTTGCATAGTAAGAACTTCCTCAGGTTTGATTTTGGGGAGATTGGCCCAGCCCCTTGCAGAAGGAACAAATAATGCAGCTGAATTCCAAGCTCTCCTTTTTGGATTGAATCTTTGTAAGGAGTTAGGAATTAAAAATTTGGTTGTAGAAGCTGACTCAACTCTGGTCATAAATGCTCTTAGGACTAGGCAAATTCATAACTGGAGGTTAGGGGTTTATTTGGAAGTTGCACTAGAGCAATTAGGGAACTTTGAACAAGTGATGCTCAATCATACGTTAAGGGAACGTAACACAAAAGCTGACTCCCTTTCAAATAAGGGCGTAATTGCACCTGGTTTTAAAGAATGCACTATAGAGTGAATGTTTTTTGTGGGTGGTAGGGTGCCCCCCGTCACGTTCCTTCTCTCATTTATTCATGAGCCCGATGGAAAAGAAAAGGAAAATCATTAGTTGGTGATGGGAGAGGAAATTGGGGTGTCGGCTGGGGAGTGCAAGTTGGCAGTATCGTGGCAAGGCCACATGACCTCATTTATCACCAATGATAATCCAAGGTGTCAGGACAACGTTGGCAGTAAGTTCTAAAAGGAATGGGAAGTCCGCCAAAATTGGGGAGACCTTGGAGGTGTCTAATGTCTTAATGATTCATGATGGCAAGGATAAACAGAGCGACACGTAAAGTACGGTCATCATGTAAGATTATGCAATTCGGTCGGGTGGCATAAGTTGATCCCCATGAGGTGATATCCAAGTTAAGGCTTGTGGTTGTAGGACGAAATATTCATGCAAGGACGGATTGCCTTGCATCGACATCATTCCAGGTTTGTGTGTGTTGGTTCGGCCTTGTTGTATGTGGGCCTTCTAAATGTGGATGGACGATGGCTTTTTCTCTGTATGGTTTTCAAAATTCATTTTGTTGGTTGTCTTTGTGCAGGGAATTTTCGACCAGAGGGCAACTAATGGTGAAGATGAGCAGATCAAAATTCATCATTTCCATCTCAGTAGAGGGGTTGGAAAGTTTCGGCATCGACACTCCTGTTTCGCTAGTGGCGACAGAGAGAAAAATAGCATTTAGGGAGATAACTCACCAAAGGTTGAAAAGAATTCTGCTTGAGGATGATCCTTTGGTCATGGTAGTAGTCAAAATGATTTTAGGAAAGGGCCACCTAGACAAAAAGGAAATTGTGAGGGATAATGCACACATTTCTTCACGGTTCTTGGCTATCATTTTGGACTTGGAAGTGTCAAAGGTGGAGGCAAAGGAATTGATGGTGAATCTTTTTTGCAGCAACCTGTTAGGAGGGTTGGAGAAGACATTGAAAGAGGCCTTCGTGGGTAAAGGAATCCCGCGCCCCTTTGACTTGGAGCTCCTTTGGGAGATGGATGAAGCAGTAAAGGTATATCCTTTTCTTTTAGACTTAAAGGGGCCAGAGCTCATGAGGCATAGGATGACCTCGATAATGGCGGTTGGATTTTTGAAAAGAAAAATGGGGCTGGTGGCGGAGGAGGGTTTGGAATGGGTGGAAGATTTTACTTTATTTGCAGAATTAAATGGTTTCATGTGAGGCTCAGCCTCAGTGCTTGTATTTTTTGTTTTAAAAAGTTATAAATCAGTGTTGGTTTCTGTGATATGCAGTGTGACTACAATTTTGTGCTGGGTGTAGCATGCTCCCAGGTTGGTTGGTCTAGGTTCCATGGAAGTTTGGTGGTTTTCCTACTATGCAGACGTATTGCATCTTTTCTTTAAACTTTAATACAAATAATAACCTTGCGTATCAATATATATATATATATATATATATATATATATATATATATATATATATATATATATATATAGAAGAGAGAGAGAGAGAGAGAGAGAGAGAGAGAGAGAGAGAGAGAACTTAAAAGTAGAAGTAAAATATTGGGGTTTAAGAGATAATAGATGGGTTGGAAGCAAGATATTTGCAGCGAAAATATTGAAGGCAAACTAATTTTTTTCACATTGCATGAGGAAATTTAATTGATTTTTACCTAACATAAAATACGAAGTTGGCAACTGTAGGATTGCACGGGCCCATTGCCATCGGATGCAACATGTTGCATGCACATGGCTTCCTCCATGCCTTTTTAAGGCTGGATAGCCATTGCGGATTGTATTTGCATATGTACATGGGTACCTAACATGGCCTCATAGTCAGGACCCATCTTTGTGTCATTTGTATAATAGTACTCCTTAAGTTGTACTTAAGGGGGGTGTTAGTGTAAATAGGTGTTTTACCTATCTAGGTCCTATTTACATGTTAAGTCCACTTAGGTCTTAGGAGGGAATATTTCTAGTTAGTGTTAGTTGTCACTAGATCTTATCTTATCTTTGGGCATTTAACACTTGTGTCCTAGGTCATTTAATATTTGTTGAGGTAGTTGTCTCATTGTACAAGATTAAGACACATGCCATGATCTTGTCTAATCCTATCTCACAACTCCTTTAAAAACAATGCATCATATGTACATCAAATTCAATTTGACAATTTTGCATCCATAATCACAGATATTTCTACCATTTCTCTCTTGTGGAAGTTATTTTGTCTTGTAGGTGATATTGGGGTGTTAAGGAGTTCACCATAAATTCCTACACTTCGTGCAAATGAAAATAAATTAATACTATTGTGACTTATTTTTTTTTTCTCCCATAAAAAATCTTTGACAAATAAGGGAGAGAGGAGAACCAAATAAATATATTTTTTTCATCCCAAAAATACAATTCACTATTTTGATTTTCCCTAAATAGTTTTTGTCTATGATTTGTGCTTTTAATTAATTAGTAATTTGTAAGTACTAAGTCAAAACAAAAACTTCTTGTTTGATGATTACTGAAATTTTAATCTTCTCTTTGTAAGTTAACTTTGAAGCTTTTGACTTGCTATATAAATAATGGAGCAAAGATATCATAAATTTTCAATCTATGAACCCTAATACTACTTTGAAACAATGATAATGAAACTTTTTAAAGTGGGTAAAAGTCCAAATTCATGTCACACTTTTGTGAAAGAATCAACAAACACAAACAAAAATTCTTAACTTCGACCTCATAAAAGTGGTCTTTATGTTTTGAATTTCAAAATGATGTAAACTAGTGAAATGTAGATTTCCTAATGAAGTTTATTTTTGAAAATTTTCAATTTAAAAAAAAATTATTTTGATATATATTTTATTTATAAACTTAAGAGAAAATTTTGAATTGCTGAAAATTTCAAGAAAAGGCGAGGTTGAGTTGACACCAAGAAAAAATAGAAAACAATTTTAATTTCCCCTAATTTTTTCCCCCAAATAGATAACTTCAATATCTAGTGCATGGAAAAATAAAAATAAAAATTGATGTATATTTTCTTTGTAATAATGTGTTAAAGTCAAGTGTACCCGAATTTGATAGTTTTCATTTGACGTCAACTATTATCTAATTTTTTATTTATTTATTTATTTTTTTAAATATACCCTTTTGGAGAGGATTCTCTCCTCTAGTGCACCATATATTATACAATCAAAGCTTCCAAGCTTCCAATATTAGTCTATTATAAAATCATTTTGCACCTTTTTCATCATTCAATCTAGCTTATAGTTTTTTCCCATTCCACCATGAAAGTCAATCTAGAAGTTGAAGGAAGAAAGGATATCATATAGTCGGGATCTTACAAGCATGACAAGCATCAAAGTTACTCTATGATTTGGTCATCTCTAATCCTAGGTATTTTTTGTCATAATTTTAGAGTACAGTTTTGTTGTTTGTGTTTTGTAAGGGATGCCTAAAGTTTATATTAGTTTATATTTTAGATTAGATTTAGAATTTATTATAAAATAAATCCATTTTAAAAGTTACAATTTAAGATTAAACATTTTCATTAAAGAATAAATCCATTTTAAAAGTTATACTTGGGTAAAAGTACAAACATGTGTCATACTTTCAACCAACTAAATAGTTCCGAGTGAAACAATTTTGCCCTATAGTTTTGAGCAAAATAGTTTCGGTCAAAACTACGTGGCCTATACATGGCAGATACACTTTTGGGTGAAATCCTTTTGCTCAAACGAAAAACACTTTTTTTTCTTTGTCAATTTAAAATTTGACTCAATTTACATGTATGTTTTTGACTGAAAGGGTTTTAGTTGAAACCCTTTCACCCAAAATTGTTTATGTGGCATCCTTGTTGGCAGCCACCTCATCTTTTTTTAGAAATTTATAAAACTTTCCACTTGAACATATATATATATATATTGATTAGTTTTAATATGTTTTTTGTTTTAAATAATGTACATCGGTTGTTAACTAAAAAATGAGGTTGATTAGAAATTAACAAAATACTAAAACATATTAAAAATATTTGAAAAATATATGGTGCACTAAAGGAGAGAATCCTCTCCAAAAGGGTATTTTTTTTTTAAATGATAAAAAAATTAGACAATAGTTGACGTTAAATAAAAAATATCAAATTTTGGTACGTTTGATTTTAACACGTTATTACAAAGAAAATACATCTGATTTTTTTAATTTTTTCCATGCATTAGATATTAAAATTATTTATCTAGGAAAAAGATTAAGGGAAAAATAAAATCGTTTTCTATTTTTTTCTTGATGTGAACTCAATGTCACTTTTTCCTGAATTTTTCAACAATTCAAAATCTGCTCTTAAAGTTATAAAAAATATCAAAACAAATTTTAAGAAAATTAAAAAATTATAGGAATAAACTTCGTCAAGAGTTTTACAATTCATTAGTTTACATCATTTTTGAAATTTAAAGCATAAAGACCACTTTATGAGGTCGAAGTTGAGAATTTTTATTTGTGTTGGTTGATTCTTTTCTAAAAATGTGACATAGGTTTGTACTTTTAACCACTTTAGAAAGTTTCATTATCATTGCTTCAAAGTAGTATTAGGGTTCATAGATTGAAAATTTATGATTTTTTTCTCCACTATTTATATAACAAGTCAAAAGCTTCAAAGTTAATTTACAAAGAGAAGATTAAAACTTCAATAATCATGAAACAAGAAGTTTTTGTTTTGACTCAGTACTTACAAATTATTAATGAATCAAAAGCATAAATCATAGAAAACAATATTTAGGGAAAATCAAAACAATGAATTGCATTGTTGGGATGAAAATAATAATTTAGATTTGTTTTGTTCTCCTCTCTCCCTTATTTGTCAAAGATTGTTTATGAGAGAAAAAAAGTCACAATAGAACTAATTTATTTTCATTTGCATGAAGTGAAGGAGTTTATGGTGAACTCCTCAATACCTCAAGATCACCTGCAAGACAAAATAACTTCCACAAGAAAGAAATGTCAGAAATATCATGTTATGATTATGAATGCAAGATTACCAAATCGAATTTGATGTACATATGATGCCTTGCTTATAAAGGCAAGTTGTGAGATAGGATTAGACAAGATCATGACATGTGTCTTAATCCTTTACAATGAGACAACTACCTCAACAGATATTAAATGACCTAGGACACAAGTATTGAATTCCAAAAGATTAGATAAGATCTAGTGACAACTAACACTAAATAAAAAGATTCCCTACCAGGACCTAAGTGGACTTAACATATAAATAAGACCTAGATAGGTAAAACACCTATTTACACTAACACCCCTCTTAAGTACAACTTAGGGAGTACTATTATACAAATTACACAAAGATGATTCCCGACTATGAGGCCATGTTAGGTACCCATGTACATATGCAAATGCAATCTCTCACAAACATAGAAAATGAGAAAACACAAGTACCAAAATGCAATCTCCTAAATGATTTAGGGTTTCAAACCACACTATTCCTGACTATATGATATTCTTTCTTCCTTCAAATTCTAGGTTGACTTTGATGATGGAATGGGAGAAAACTTTAAGCTAGATTGAATGATGAAAAATGAGCAAAATGATTGTATAATAGACTAATATTGGAAGCTTTGAAGCTTTCATTTGGACACAAAGTTGTCTAGATGTTGGAGGAATTATCAAGATACATCTAGATTGAATATTAAAAAACTAACATAATGGTTGTGCGATAGACTAGATTTGGAAGTTATAAAGCTTTGATTTGATCATAAATTTGCTTGGATGTTGGAGTAATTCTTAAGAAGAATCTTGATCAAATGATGTAAAGTGCCCAATGGCTATATGATAAGATTGGAAATTGGAATGGGAGGCTTTGAAACTTCAATTTGGTCACAAATTTTCTTAGATGCTAGAGTAATTCTCAAGATAATTATAGATGCTTCTAATCATTCAAAAATAGGTATCTATAGGAAAGCATGATTAGATCATTGCTAGGATGCCATGCACATCTATTCATTTTTAGGCACTTATAATTTTGAGAGAGCCTCTTATACCTATCATATATCTTTGAATCCTCATAAAAGAAGATAATCTAATCAATCATATTGTTATCTTGCCACTAGACCAACTCTTGTCGTGTCCATAATAGCGCGTCATCATTTTTATTTGATC
>VDFB02359160.1:0-14182 GCA_007258455.2 Sequoia sempervirens
AGCATCCCCCTATGTTCGCCTCACAAAGCCTTCAAAATGAGTACCTTCACGAGCTCTCATTGTTGATACTTAGTAAAATTGTAAAAAGTGCAGTTGTCAAAAACAACGCTCTAGCAATTTTTGTCAAAAAATGACTAAGTATCAAAAGTGCAAGGGCGCTAAAAATTAGCACCCCTGCACTTAAGTGAAGGTGTTTTGGTGCAAAGGCACTGAGTTTTAGCGCCCTTGCACTTTTCTTCCCGACTTAGCCTTTTTTTGACTTAGGCGTGGTTTTTTGGGTCTTTTACATGTTTCAATAAAAGCGCCTTAATTCATGCCACTTTTTATTGGGTCTACTTGAGTTTTTGTATATCACTTAAAAGTGATTTTAGCTTTCTTCTTCACTTTTGGCATTCAATTTTCACTCCTTGCTAGGCGAATATCTCCCACCTCCAAAAATGCGTTTTGGTGAAGATTTGAACAATTTTTAAAAGGTAGGTTTTGGGTTTCGCTTTTGTTTAGGTATGTCATTTTTCTTCCTTTCTTTCTTTCCTTCCTTTCATTTTTCGATTTGCTTGGTTGTTTCTCTCACTTTCAAAAATGCGTTTTGGTTTTTCTTTATTTCTTCATCCATCATCATTCGTCTCTCCTTGCATTTTTTGTGTTTTCTTCATTATGTAAATGTGTTTCTTTTTCAGTCTCCTTTCTCACACGTTTTCATGTCCAAATCATGCCTCTCTTTCAGTCGAGCTTTCTCCTTGCTCTATCTTTGGGGTTTTTGTTTGTCAAACTTGTGCACCCTCTTATCTCATTCCTTTTTTTCATTCTAAGTGATTAAACCAGTGTGGGTTTTTGACTTGACTCATGTCATGGCATGGTTATGCAAGTCTTTTTCACCAAAACATGTTTCAAGTGTTGGCATTGAAAAATATACGCTCTTACATGTCCAAGCAGTGTTGGTTAACATCATTGCGCTTTGTTTTCAATGTTCTTCCCATTTGCCAAGGCGCTCAAATGTCACGCCTTTACACTTACACTTATACTTCACAAAGTTAAAGTCTCAAAATTTGTCTAACACCTAAAAGTGTAGAGGCGCTGAAAATCAGTGCCACTGCACCAAACTAACTTGCTCAAAGTGTAAGGTCACTGATTTTTAGCGCCCTTACACTTTTTCTTGCTTTTCACATAACATTTCAAATTTTCCCAGCTTCTCTCTGAACCTCGTTTTTCCACTTCGTGCATCGTTTTCCATGCTTCATCACCCGTTTCATGCTTGCTCGACATCGTTGCTCACTTCACGCATCCCAATGCTATTTTTCGACTAACATTTGTTGATTCCACATCTTGTAGTTTCTTTTCAAATCTCATCAAAAGATCCTTGAAGTTGTTGCTTGTTGATTCAATTGCTCTTGGATGACTGCCCAAAAACCTCCATCGTCTTTAAGGGCTAAAAAAAAATGAAGTACAAATATCAAGGTGTTTATTTGCCAACATTGGTGGTCTCAAAGGTGGATGAGATAAAGGACACCAAGGTCGGTCATCAAGACCTGGTTGATTTCATGGAAAGAACTGAGAAGAAACCTTTTGAAGATTCTCTAAGAGCCATCGTGCACAACAATTTGCACTTGGTGTCCACTTTCCCTACTTCTGCACATAATACATAATTTGTCCTTCAAGTTGCATCCCATTATATCAAGGAAAGCAAAAGTGTGATTGATTCTTCTGGGCACGAGATATTGAGACTTGACCCTGACTTCTTTGATATTGTTTTCAGAGTTCCACAGATGGATAAGTACACTGACATCTCAATACAACAAGCGTAGGAGGTCTATGACTCAGACCCTAGCAAGGCTAAATACCTGATAAATAGTCAATGGTTGAAAGAATCTAGGCACACTATTTCCAGATGGCCGAAGGGACTTCCGTGAAGTGACTTCAAGATGTCAGAGATATGATCACACTTTTGAGCAGAGTGAAGGGGTTGCCTGAATTATCTATTTTCATGACTAGATGTATGAATACATCATAATCATAAGAAGACAAAAAGTTCATATTGATTGGGGCAAACAGATCAATGATGAAATACATGAACAACTTATCAATGTTCCATCCACCTTGAAGTTCTATATGACTTCTTACCTAGTGTATGCTGCAGCCGTGATGAGGCAATTTCCGGGTCTATCTACAAAAGGGAATAGGCCACCGTGCCTATGTACAAATTTTTCTATCAACTGGAGCTGAAGGAGAGCTTTCATCATTTCAGAAGGGTTACTGATGCTTTCTTCGCACCTCTACTTTTCAACTTTGATCTGGCTCTTGAAAAGAAGAGAGTATCTAATGAGGCTCACAAAGTGGTAAGTAAAGTCGGATGCATATATCTACAATTCCCAACTTTTACTTACCTAAGAGTAGGGTGCTACACTGGTTTCCCTTACATGTTGCCCAGATACCCCTCGGATAAGTGGGTTCTCATGGAGTTGTGTAGACAGCTGATTTCAGTGCACAAAGAGCGGAGGAATATTCACAAGCTGGGATTCAAGTTCCCACTGAAAATCGGTAGGTATACCATCATAAGTGTACAAAAGGCCAAATCAGTCTATGTAGAAATGCATGTCATGACAATTAGGACCTATAAATATAGGTTTGATTTTGACTATCGAGATGTCAGGAAGAAGTTACAAAAGGGTCATTAGCACAGATACCGCTTTGAGGACATCTGGGTTGATTGCAAAGATGAGGAGGCC
This sequence comes from Sequoia sempervirens, assembly GCA_007258455.2. Taxonomy (NCBI): domain Eukaryota; kingdom Viridiplantae; phylum Streptophyta; class Pinopsida; order Cupressales; family Cupressaceae; genus Sequoia; species Sequoia sempervirens. The sequence goes on from VDFB02359160.1 coordinate 2,724, forward strand.
ATTCGTAAGATGGATTATTGCAGGCTAACCATACAACATATTAGAGATCTTGGTGTTGCTGACCTACCAGAGGATTTCACAAATGCTGGTGACATCATGAACGTTGCCTACGATGAACAAGAAATAGCCAAGAGGCCGTTGCCTACAATTCAATGGTCCAAAAAAGAAAGTGTTTCCATTAGGGAGAGATTGGCACCAATTTTGTCTAACACCGCAGAGTGGTTACACAAGCACGACTTTGAGATGAAAACTCTCAAAACAGATCCTAAGGGAGAAGAATCTGAAGTAGAAGCCGACCGACAGCAAGAACTCTGCATGAAAGATAAATCTGCGGCTATTCCCACTTCTTCGCGAAGAGGCCCGAGGATCAAGTTCACTGTCGGCAAGGACACACAGGACGTCCCAAAAGGATAAACTACGAAATTTGAACCATCTCGCTCCAAAGGAAAAGGGATTGTTTTCGAAGAGATAGATTCCGATGAAGAAGGAAATTCCAGTGATCAATCCGCTGAAGAAGAAGATTCAACAGAAGAAAACTCTGATGAAGAAGATTTTGAAGGTGAACAAGAGTCTGAAAGTGATTCTGAAGGTGAACTAGAGTCGGAAGGACAAGAGGATGATCAACAGGAACTGGGGCATGATGAATAAAGAACTATGTCTCCACCTAAGAATGTAGTTGCAGAAATTCCTAGAACATCATCGCCTATAATTTCAAATGTTCCTCATACACCTCCAAATCCAAACACTCCACCACCTATTCCTACATCACCTATTCCCACCACCGTCATACCCATAGTGGATGTTTCACCTACCCTTGCAACATCAACCATAGTTGATACTCCTTTAGTAACAAGTATACACACAGTTGATATTTTGTCAAGTCCTCCATCATCTATTCCTAGCTTGTCATCGCCATCATATGATATCACTTCAAAGACTGATTTTAATTGGTTCATGAATGAATCCATGCGTGATCAACTCAATGTGCAGACTATAGGAGCAGTTATGACATACACTATGCCCATTGTCACGATACCAATCATTACTTCAGAAGTGACAGTGACAACAGAGTTGACGGTTAATCCAGAAGCTCATACCTCCTCTCTTCCCCCTTGGTTGATATCTCAAGTGTCGAAGCGAAAGAAGCAAATGATTTCTCTAGAAGAGCTCGACCTTGAAGAGATAGTCCCTCCAAAAGTTAAGGGGAAGAAAAAGGAAAAAGTGTATTCATGGCTGAATGTTGACAAGATTGGTCATAAATATGCAGAAATTGGCAGACCACCTCAGGAGGAAGGAGATGTCAACATGGAGGATTACACAGTGACAAGGGTCCAACTTGGAAATGTCACAAATGAAAGTGCAAAAGCAGATGCACAGGTGACTTTGGATATACTAGCTAGAAGACTGGACAAAATGGAGCAAGCTCGAAACATGTACAAACAGAGGGCAGAGCATCATGCCACTGTTGTAAGGAGACTTGCAGGATCTTCAATTAATGTGCAACCGTTAGCAATGGTAAGTGTTGAGGACCCAACTGTTAAGAAAGCTCAGAAGTTTGTCTCTAAAGGCAAGGTGTTATATGATTTCATCAAAAAGATCGTAGAACACGGTTCTCAGATTATAATTGTTGCAGATGAAAAAGCTACTCTGATAGCCAAGCTCAAAACAAAGCTTGATAAGGAGGAGAATGTACTTTCCCAAGAGCACAAAGAAATGGAAAAATACCTGTCATCGTGGTCACAGATGAAACAAGCAAAGCTCAGTAAATTGGTGGAAGCCAGAGTGATTCTTGACAAGGAGAAATACATAGAAGTAAGAGAATCATTGAAGCATCGTATTCAGGTGATTGAGTCTCTTATAGAGGATCTCTACCAAGTACAAGAAGATGTTGAAGGGCATCGTGTGATTCTTGAAAGAGGAATCAAGGAGTTACTAGGGTAGCTTCTTGAGGAGAATCGTATCTTCCTGCCAGCCACAAAACTATCCCAAATCTTCAAAGAAACCATCATAAAGTTGGTTGATAGTGCAGACATTTTAGAAGCCTCTTTATATGTCATTTGTGATACACGGCTTACACTGGATAACCTTAAAACGCATCTTGTCAAATGCAAAAAAGTTCACTCATCCACCATGATATCGATCACGAGGATTCACACCATTGTGGATTACACCGTTGGTCCAGATGAGAAGTTCATGCAAGAGACCAAGAAGAAATATGAAGACTTCCGCGCCCAAGCAAGGAACCATGAAGATTCCTGATCTCTAGTGTTAGAATTTTTGATGCTTTCCATTATGCATCTTGTAAATAGTTTTTGACATCTTAAATGTTTTTTCTCGAAATGTAATTACACCAAAAATCAGAGATGTAATTCTTTAAGACAAATTGCACTTTGACTTTGGTCAAAGTTAGGTGAGATTTTCCTTAATTAGCTCACCTAACTTTCCTAATTTTACTCAACTGCTTTCCTAGATTTTCTCATCCCTCTCCTCTATATATATGAGGGATTTCTATTGTAATGTTTATCTTTTATCTCTAGCAATGAAGTGTTGCTCATTTTGCAACAAATGTATGAAACTTTGTGAATCTGAATCTTATCAATAAATAAAAAAGTTGCATACCAGACTTTGCATTGGATCAATCGTCTTTTGAAGTTGATTAAGATTGGTGGTAATTGGTGTGTGAGATCTAAGGGCTTCAAGTAAATCTATGTGAACTTTGTGTTACATTCTTTACTACAAACGGGATGTGTTGTCCTTTGCAGTATGGTTGGTATTTGTTATCGGATTTTGTGCACCTTGTCTACCCATGGTTTGTGAATTTGATCCTTGTGTTGTCAGTAGGAGAGTGGCTCTCTATGGGGGTTCGACACATGAAGGGGCGTCAAGGTAAGTCACTGAGGGTTTAATCAAGTGATAACTTAAAAAGAATTAAGGAATGGGTAACTCTCATAATAATAAAGATAATGAATGTCTCTCTCATGGCTCAAGCGCTTGTTTAGGCTTGAGGTGAGATGAAAAACATAGTTTGTATGGGGGTCCGGCGACCAGTAGAGGCAGCCAGGTAACCCGGAATGGGGGTCCGGTAGCCTAGGAAGGTTACGCCAGGGTAACCCATAGCAAATTATGTGTGACACTCCTATGATAACAGTCAGTTGTATTGTATAGTGGATGTATTTGATTCTTTTATTCTAGAAGCAATGTAACCATCATGTTGTGTTGTGCTTGTGTAGAGTAGTATTGTGTATTGCCTGTGTCTAGAGGTTGTTGGTTATTGTCTAGCAAGCTCTTTTACTATCTCCTAGCATGGGGGGTGGGCCTTCAGGTACCACTTGGTTGGGTGGAACACACACCTTACACCGTTGGGTTCCCATTACATGTTTGTGATGGCAGGATCTTCCCAATTAGAGTGCTCGTGTATACCAGTTGATATGTTCTATCTCTCTTGTTCTTTTGTATCAGTTGGATACCTTGTATATGTACTACTCCTCATTTGTATTCGAGGAGGATTCTTGTAACTTTGTAACTGTAACAATATTGTATGAACTTCCTCATTTTGGAAATGAGCTTTGTAATTGCTTTATGGAATGAATGCAAACGATAAATGATTCCTTTATGTTTTTTGTATCATGAGTTTTGTTTCTTATGCTATGGTTAGTTTACTATTGTGTTGTCGAGTATCTTAGATGATGTATGCGTTAAGTGTAGTTCATTTTACATGTTATAATTACACTTTTAAAAAAAATTGCTACGCTTCCATTGTGTTTGCATCATTCTCTAGGTTACGTGGTGGGGTGTTACATGCTTCAAATCACAAGAGAACACAACATATTATGTCCTTTCATTTTGTTGCCATCTAATCATGAATATAATGAAGAATGAGTGAACTGGTATTTTTTAATAAATTCTATTTATTAAAAATAATTTTATTGAATATAATGGTTGAATATGATTGGATAGTGGTATCAAATTGATGATTTGAATGAATGATGTCATTCTCTACTATGTAGTGAACTAACTAGGCTTCTAAGTACACGAATACAAAAAAAATGTTTATAATAATTGACTTGCTTCCCATCTTCTCAATGACAAAAATAACCATATATCTATGGTTGGTTCTCTCATCCTTGTTGGGATTGTTAATATTCCTCATCTTCACTTGAAAAATCCCCTATATATGATTACATGGGCACTTTTCCTCTGGGTTACTGGTTACTTTCATAAACCTAGTTACGTAAAGAGCCTGATATTCAGAATGCAAATCACAATCTTTTAGAAGGGGGTTGCATCTTATGGTATGTGTTAATAATTTTGAATTTTTACCTCTAATGAAGTACTTTTTCAAACTAAGGAAAACATTTTTTACGAAAATTAACTTGATGGCATGTTGAATCATGACAACTCAGTTTGTTGAGCAGAAACAAGTTCCATTGCTGATAGGATTATGGTCTTGAAATGCTTCATCTTGAGCTTTGAATATTTAAGTATAATAGTTACATATTAGACTGGAACTAGAAGTTCAGATTAGAATTTGTCATCCATCCTTGCATTCTCTTCAGGTGTTCGCAACATAGGTGGACTTGGAGCATATATTTGTATATCCTGCAAAGAAAGAAGATATCATTCAAGTAAGTTCTTGCCTATAGTCGCTCACAAGAGTTACTCCAATAGACTAAATTAATTTAGACATTGTGAAAGCAATGTTTTAGTCATGCATGACTGATAAGTCCGGCATTATGGTTATAGGGGTGTTAACTTAGCATTAAAGGCACTTATATGCTCATGTGTTTATGGGTTAGTTAATGCGGGCCTAAGTACAAGAAGCATACGGCCACATTCCCATAGTTATCTTTAGGAAAATTGTGTGAAAATTATCTAAACATCCACTTATTTGCAGCATAAGTACCATTCAATACACTTACTGAATATTACTTGAAGCATAAAACATACTAAAAAATGCTTATAGCAGAATTAGAAACTCAAGTCCAGAGCTACAGCTGGATGTATAGCTGCAAATTAACAACACTATATAAAATTCTGAATTGTCTGATAATAAAAATATACACTACTTTTAAATATTTTACAGCCTCAATATATCACTATCATGCATGCCGAGCACTAGCAAAACAGTAGACTATACAGCTTAAATATAGCATACAATATGAAAATCAGTAAGTAGACTTTAAAAGAATTCCTAATCATTTACATTTAAAACAGCCACCATTTTATAAAATATAAAACCTAAAAATAAATTCTTCTGATTTTAAATTCCTAAAAATAGATTAAAAAGTGGCTCAAAAAACTGGAACAACATCCTCTAAAAAGACTGCCCAAACTTGGATCTACTAAAAATAACTGATAGCAAAATGATTGTGAATCATACGATCAGCAATTTGCTGATTTAACATTAATTTATTCTACATTATCTCCCTTGATGTTAAATATTTGTATTACTTTGTCTTCAATCTGAGTGATTTATATTTCTTAGTCCTTTAATCATGATATCCATCAATTGGTTATTTTAACTTGCAAAACTAAATTTCAACTTGCTCTATACCAACTCTTAAATAATAGCGTGTCAGTTCTGTGTTTTGTCCTTGCATAGAATACTAAATTCTTATTTAATTGTATTGTTTCACCTGTGCCACAAAATATCACTATAGAGTTTCTATGTTCTTCCTCAAGATCTTCCAAAACTTGTAGAAACCCTAGTTTCCCCCTGTTTTCGGATCTGACTGTTTTCCTGAATGTTTTGTGTATTTTTGGTTTTTTGACTGTTTTTGGGTTTTTTTGCAAGAATAATGAAAGAATGCGATTTTGCTAGAAATTGGAAATAAATTCAAATTAAAATAATATTTCTCTGAAAGTGATAGATTCTATTGATATTCCTTATACCAGATCATTTATTCAACTTCTGGAACTAATACAAATAAGATCCACATACATGCAATAAAAAGGCAATGATCTTTCAATAGAAAAACCTGATTGCAGCAGTCTGTTGCTGATATGGTACGGCTATCTTATATTCCAGCTTCTCCCACTCTCGGCGATGCAAGAAGATACCAGGAGCATAGGCGCCACTACTGGTGAAGACTGGGTGCCAAACAAGGAAGCGCCTTTCTCAAGAACAAGAGTACGGCCTATGAAGAGGTACGGCCAGGTACAGCTGGTACGGCTGCAACAGCAGCAATAAATGTAAATGTACGGCTCCTTTGATATCAATGTCCAGGACTCTGAAATATGGTGCGCCTTGATGTAAATGTGCCTTCTGGAGAAAACCCTCAATCAAAACTCTGTAAATAAATAACCTGTGAAGTTCTATGATCTCCTCTGAATGAAGAAACCCTTCGCTGGCAATAGATCAGGGTGATATCTCACACCCTCTGAACTGCTTTCACTGGAGATGGCTCGTTCCCCAATGCGTTCGAGACTGAAACCCTAAGTTTCTGTGCTCAGACCAAACTTGATCAATTTTCAGTAACTCAATATGACATAATGGCTCCATTTCCAAGGCAAATGCATTATACACTTGAAAAGTGCGAATTCCACAATAATAGGGAATATTAAAATAATTCGCACTTTTAATATTTAATTTCTCAATAGTCTCCGGTATAATTTTTAATTGAAAAATAATTCACAACTGGCCCCTTTCTGATGATGGGCGACCCCTTCACTGAAATCACTTAAGTTATAATAAAATATTATAACTTTATATTATAATGCTCTAATAATTAATATTTAATTAAATCAATTAAATATTAATATCTCTCTCATTATTCATCCGATGCACGAGCCGTCTGAAGCTGATGAACACTGTAGTGATTCGGACGCTAACAATCCATACTGCTAAAAATAGCAGGGGTCCCACGCTGACTGCCAATAACTGCTAAAAATAGCAACTTATGCCAGAAGTGTCCGAACGAGCCCGAACGAAAGCCAACTGATCAAAAACTGCCAATCTGAAGCTGAGCCAACTCCAACTAGACCCTCTATACAATCTATCAGCCTACGAGGGTCGCATGATAGGCTAATCCTGTCCTCGGAGAGATGTCAACTAGAAGGGGACATGACAAAACTCTTCTTAACAAAATTACTTGTGTCCATGCTGCTGTTAATGCAACATACTCTTCTTTTGCAATTGATAATTCAACTGCATTTTGCTTTTCTGAACTCCATGCAAACAATCCACTTCTTATTATGAACAATGTTCTGATGTGCTCTTTCTATAATTTGATGATCCTGCCCAATCTGCATCTAAACAACCAAGCATCTTTGAATCTTCAACTAAATAATAATGGATTCCATGATCCTTTGTTCCTTTCACATATCTGAGTATTCATTTCATTACTTGTAGATATTTCTTTGTGAGTTCACTCATATACTTTAGAATCAATGATACAACAAACATAATATCCAACCTTGTATTTATTAAATACATTAAACTCCCAACCATATTTTTTTACTTCTTTTCACCTTTAGTTGGTGATCCATCTTCTTTCATTAGTTTTTCTCCATATGTAATTGGTGCATCAACTCCTTTGCAATCTAACAATAATCTTCTTCAAGATATCTTGCACATACTAATCTTGACAAATAAAGATCTTACTATGAGATTGGCATACCTCCATGCCAAGAAAATATTGCATATGTCCTAAATGTCATTTCAAATTATTTCTTCTTTTGCCTCTTTGAATTATTTCATCTCGTTTGAGATTCCTATATAGATTAGGTCATCAACATGTAGACATAAATATATTGTATCATTACCTTCTTGAAATATAATGTAGGCTTATTCTTACTTCTCATATATTCATTTGCTAAGAACCATGAATCAATTCTTGAATATCATATTCTTTGAAATATCCCAACTAGGATATAGATGAATTTTCTGATTTTTGAAACAAAAAATTCTGCCCTAATTTCTGCACTTCAAGATTTCTGCTAAAAACCCTAATTGCTGATGTAAATTTCTGATTTCAAACATGCAATAGCAGCAACATATATCTTTTCCAATTGCCTCAAATAACATAGCAGATTTATCTAACCTTAAACACGAATATATCCAGCAAAATGAAACACCAAAATGTCCATCCAAAACATGCCAAAATCTGATTATGAATTGTTCAGTTTTGCTGCTACAAATCAGACCTAATATGTATGCAAACTCACCATAAAATGGGCTCCAAACATGCCCAACAATGTACAGTAGTTTGCTGATATGAAGAAACCCCAATTACAAGCCAAAATATATAATGAAATACTGATCTACACTAACCCTAGCTCGGCGAATTGCTCCAGCTATCACAGATTGCAAATATGAATGCAAATATATGATGAAATGCTTCCAAAAACCCTACCACAAAGGTGTGTTGGCCTGCTGATCTGTAGGTAAGGATTTGCAACCCCTGAAATTTGTCAAAAACCTCCAATCTTACCAAATTCGCCCCTCCAAAACAAGGCGCACCAATAGCAACTTAGGCACTCCACACTAGGGTGAAATCCTAGGTCAAATTAGCATCAAATCTGCCCTCCAAAGTTGTTGAAAACTGATCTGAAAATCTGAGCATGAGAATCCACATCAAAATCCATTGAAGTGCAAGTGAACCTCCGTCATGAAGTCCTCCATTGAAGAGCTAGGTTTTTGTTCAACTACTATTCACAAGGGTTTTCGTCTTTGGAATGGGTGCAATAATTGCTAATTAGAAAAGAAGAATAATATGTGATGATATCAAAACCTCCAAATGAACCTTGTATATATAGCAATCAACCCTTATAACTCCCACGTGGCTGACCCAACTTGGACGCCGACTTCTCCCTCCAAATTTGCTTTTTATTTCACTTTTTGGTTGCCATACTTGTAATTCAAAATTAGAATATTTTTAATTATTATTTTCAGCTTATAGCTCCCCAAAGGGGTCGCCCAGGCCCAATAAAATTTATAAAAATACTTAGGCGCCAAAAATCAAATTTGAATGCTATTTAACCTCCTTCCCTAGGGCACCAAAAATCAAAATGATAAAATATTATTTTTTCTCTTTATTTTCTCTTGCTCGCCCAAAAAGGGACATTACATTCTCGGTGTTGTTTCAAACCATTTAGCAATTTCTTGAACCTATAAACATATCACTCTTTGCCACCTTCTTCAAATCCTTGTGGTCAATCCACATATATTTCCTTTCCAATGTAACCATTCCATTAAAAAATGCACTCTTCACATCTAATTGGTATACTTTCCATTCTTCTTGTGTTAATGATAATATTGATTGTATAGTGTCATGCCTTGCAACAAGTGCATAGGTCTCATCATAGTCTATACTATAACTTTGAGCATATCCTTTTGCAACCAATCAAGCTTTGGATCTTTCAACACTACTACCACTCTTGCACTTTATCTTGTAAACCCATTCAATTCCCATCACATCTTTGTATTTTCGTAGTTTTACAAGCCTCCAAGTTTTTTTTTTCTTTCAATGGCATTAATATCTCCTCCCCTTGCTATGATATTAATTTTTCTTTTGAACTACTTCAAACCTAGTAGGTTCCACCTTAATATTTGATTAAATGCATAACCGACCAATTCATCTTCAATGCTTTCTCTAACTTAGCTTGTTATTCTTCTTTCAAAATTCTAATCTATCATTAGATTTGGAGGATGAGTTTGCATTACCTTCCTACTTTATGTACCAACATTGCTTGAACTTGATGTAGGTCTTGAAATTTTAGTTGTTTCTTCTTGACCCCAAATTACTCCTTGGCTTATTTTTTCTCTTTTTTTCTTCAAATAATTTGCAATAAACATTTCCTTCAATAAATATTGTATCTCTTGAAAATATGGTTTTCCTACCTTGAGGGAAATAAAACTTGTAGGCTTTGCTTTTTGCATTGTAACCTATAAATATGCATGCTTCACTATTTGCAACCTTTTTTTGTCTTTATCATCATCAATGTGAATATAAGCTAAGCAACCAAATGCTTCCAAGTGTACCATTATAAGTTTTCTCCCATATCAAGCTTCACTTAGTGTCCTATTTCTTACCACAATAATTGGGCTCCTATGTATGATGTAAACAATAGTGTTAACAACTTCAACCCAAAACATAATGTCTATAGTCTTTGCTTCCAACATGCTTCTTGTTAATTCTATTATCAGTTTGTTCCTGTGTTACCTGGGGATGCGTCCCCGGGCCTAAATCCCCCGTCCCTATCTCGGGGACGTGGGGATGGCACCAAAACAACAGTTGAGGCAAGGGTGAAATCTACTATGAGGATTACCATTGTGCAGCCCATAAATAGATTTGATGTTTTGAAATATTCTTAAAAGATGTAAGAGAATATCAGTTCTCACAACAGTGCACATGCAGTTATCAGTTGCCTATAATTTAAATTGTTTTTCTTGATTACAAATTTATAAGTTATAACAGATAGTCTAGTTCAGGTTTCATTTAATACAACTAAAATCCAACTTACTGATATATCCAACTCCTTTGTCTGCAATCATATCAAGCATCTCCTCAAATCTTTTCATATTGGTTTATTAATGTTTGTTTTGTTTTGTATATGTACTATATTATAGTTCAGAACATAACAGTGGTATTAGAGTTTTTTTCTTCATTGTGAGCCAATACCAGTATCATGAAACAATTCTTAGTGAGTACACATATGTAATGTCCCCTTCCGGGTTGACTCTCTCGATTACTTGAAGTGCTTAATATGTAGCCTTCGTGGTAGGCTGTATGGAGGGATAGAGGGTCTTGTTGAGGCATGGTTTGGCTTAGGTTGTCGCCATTTAGGTTTGGCTCTCGTTGAGTCTTTTGGACATCAATTGCTTGACTTACTATTTTTTAGTAAGAGTAGAGACATAGGCGGGAGCACCCACGCTATTTTTAGCGGTATGGTACAAGTCATATACAGGTTAGTCACTTATCATCCGACTTCAAGCGGCTTGTCATTTGGACTTATATTGAGGGAGATATTAAGATTTATTTGCAAAAATAAATATTAATTTAATTAAAGCTTATGTTATAAAGTTATAACGTTAATTAATGATATAACTTAAGTGACTTAATGAAGGGGTCGACCATCATAAAGAAGGGGCCATTTCTCAATTAATTATTATAATTAAATGGGCGCCCAGACTATTGAAAAATTAAAAGTGAAATTCAAGGATTATTTAAAATGGTGCTTTTTGAGGGAAATCAACCTAATTGAGAAGATATAAGTTTTCTTTTGAAGAAAAATTGAAGAGGATGAAATGAGAATCGATTTTAGCCAATTCCTTCTTCAGAGAACGAAGCCAAGGGTTTTAGTTTTCTTCTGCATTGGAGAACGAACCATCTTCAGTGTATTGCAGTTCAGAGGCTGTGAAATATCAGCTGATTTATTGCCTGTCAGTTGAATAGCTTCATTCAGAAGTTTTTACAGAGTTTATTGTGAAGATATTATTCAGGGTTTGATTCAATATT
>VDFB02359161.1:0-10065 GCA_007258455.2 Sequoia sempervirens
GAGCTTTAAATGCTTTGTTGGATGTACAAACCCTTTTGGAGGGATTTTTCAAATTTGGAGAATATTCCAACATTGATGCATTTTTTAAAGTAATTGAGGATTTAATAAATCAATTGAAATGATTTTCATGGGAAAGTTGCAAAATGTAAAGGATTTGGGTGATTAAGATTAAGATTAATCAAGATTTGATTAATTTAAAAGGAGATTAGTTGATTTGACCATTTTGACTTAGGTTTTTAGATTAATTTAAATCAAAATGAGAGAAATATGATTTAGACTTAATTAAATAAAGATTTTGGTTTATTTAATTAAAAAAGATAGTGTTAGATTAAATCAAATAAAGATTGGTTTACTTAATTTAATAGAATAACTTTAGAATTTAATTAAATAAAATGGTATTTAATTAAATGAGAGACTATAGGATTAATTAAATAAAATGATCTATTTAATCCAATGGGAGATGATGACTTAATCAGGATAAATAATTATTTATTTAATTAAGGGATGAAATGTGATGAATTTAATCAAATAAATATTATTCAATTAAATGACTAGAAAAGGAGATGATTCAGGACAAAATGGTGTTAGTAATCAGGATCAGGTGTATAAGATTAATCGGTCCATTTTTCCTGTCTACAGTTAGTTTACAAGATGAGTGGTTCTCTGATATTGCTTACTTCCTTACTTATGGAGAATGTCCAAAACACCTCTCAAGTAAGCAGAAAAGGAATCTGAAATCGAAGGCGGCTAGGTATGTTATCTGGAGTGACACCCTGTACAAATGTGGCATACAAGGGACTTTATTGAAATATGTTGATAAAGCTCAACAAGAGCGGTTACTTAATATTTCCACAATGAGGGCATGTGGAGGTCATTTCTCTTGTGACTACCTTGAGATCATAAGGTGTGGATATTATTTGGCTGCAGGATGTTTAAGGATTCCCTATCACTAGGTGGGTAGGGTGTAGAAATGTATTGTTTGTGAGAAGGCCTCAACTAGCAGCTTTACCACTTAAGCCTGTGGTTATCAATGGATTGTTTCAACAATGGGGTCTTGATTTTATTGGTCCAATTATCCCACAGTCTAGCAAAGGTCATACTCATATTATCATGACTATTGATTACTTCACCAAATGGGTGGAAGCAATTCCATTCAAGAGAACTACTTTTGAAGTAGTCTGTGATTTTATCAAAGAAAATATTTTGGTTAGGTATGGAGTTTGACATAAGATAGTTACTGATAATGCTACCAATTTTTCATCCAGTGAATTTTCACTTTTTGCCTATGATTATGGAATCTCTATCTCCCATTTGGCTGACTATTATCCCCAGGGGAACGGTCAAGCAGAGTCTAGTAACAAAAATTTGGTAAATATTATCAAGAAGTTGGTCAATGACAATCAGAAAGATTGGCACAAAAATTTGTATGAAGCCCTATGGGCAGACCAGATAACTCCAAAAAGGGCTTTTGGCATGACCCCCTTCTACTTGGTGTATGGGGTGGAAAGTGCACTTCCTCTTTCTTTAGAATTGCCAGTTCGTAAATTTCAAACTGCTATAGAGGAAGTTGAATTTAATGATGCCTTGGAGAAGAGGATTCTATACTTAACTAAAATACAAGAACAACAAGAAGAGATGGTAGATAACATAACCATACACCAAGAAAAGGTTAAGAATATTTTCAATAGGAAATCCAGACCGAGAAAGTTCATGATTGGAGACTCAGTTTTGTTGTGGGATAAGTGTAGGGAACCTAAAGGTGCTCATAACAAGTTCGTTTCACTCTGGATTGGCCCCTTCAAAATCATTTAGGATTTTGGGCATAATACTTTTCAACTTGCATATCCTGATGGAACTCTCTTTCCCATTCCTTATAATGGAAAAAATCTAAAGTTCTATCAGTTGTGACGGCCTTGCGGCCTCTCTTTCTTTTGTACATATTTAGCTTAGGGTTTTAGTTTTGGGTTTTGGTGCTCTTTTGGTTTGTTTCCTTGTTGCTAGAGAGTGCATTCTATTTTGATTGACTCCATTGCCCAATTGATAAGACACTAGTTTCCTCCCATTTTGGTCTAGTTCATCACTTCATCCTTATCAGTCTTTGTCTCTAGTCAGAGCCACTGTTACTATTATTTCATTCCCCACCTCATTGAGCCACCTGCTAACTTGAAAACATCTTATTTTAGTGCGGAAGGTGTTTTGTGTCATGGTGTGAACTTGAGCGGTGTTTTCTTAAGTTCATTGAACCTCCCACTTTATCACGTAGACCCTTTTATCTCCCTCCTATGTTCAAATCGGGTGGTGTTTTGTATGTCTTGTCAAACCTTGCTATTAGCATGATGATTATTAGCTTGGGTGGTATTTCACCATGACATTTGAACTTGGGTGCATATTTATAAGGTTCTTAAAACATATTTTGTTACCACCCATAGACATTTGTTTTTAATTTTTTGAAAGATGGTTATGTGGAGAATAGTGAATGCGACGACTACCTCGTGTCATAATGCAGATTAAGACATTAATGTCCATCTACTTCCATGTTTTTATGTGAAGCCAAGTTTGATGAAATAGAAGGTTGGGAAAACATTCTTATTGTGACAATTTCTGAGGACGAGCTCGAGGAGACACAAAGTTCAAATTGCAAGGTTCACCATTAAAGGTATTTTTTAGTTTCCATTAATTACAACCTATTTACTGAGTTATTTACGCTTGCATTGAAGAAAGCATATATTGTGAAAAGCCACCGGTGCACATGGCAAGGATTAAATACACAGGCTATGAGTATGTGTCTGGGTTAACATACAAAGGACCTAAAATTGGTGATACTCTGCTAGGGCCCCTTAATTTGGATGAATTGAGGAATAAATTTAAAAAACCTAACCCTCCACCTATCATTGAAAGAGTAGTGGGTAGTGGGTTGATCGAAGCTGCTGCATTTCCAATAATTGTGCAATGCCCCGAACTAGTGTTGGAATGTATTAGACACTATAACTCACAGACACGAGAAGTTAGGATAGAGGATAATAGACTTTTTTTGAAAATTCAAAGGTTTACCTTCATGTCCTCTTTGAGAACTCTAGGAAGAGATGAATACTTTCCAATGGACATGAAAAGCTCTCAAGTTGAGTTCATTTCCATGAAAGGGGTTTACATAAATGTAATAGCAAAGAACTGGCTGGTCAAACCGAAAAAGGGTAATCTCAATTGCCCCACAACCTATATAGGAACCATTTGTAGACAAGGTGGCCAATATTGGAGTGTTGTTACACAGGGTAAGGGGAAATGAAAATGCTCACAGCTTTGAAGAATGTATGTATTTCTTCATCTGAATCATATTGAGATGGGAGAAATTCCTAGACTGGGAAAATATTATTAGTGACCGTCTACATGAGTTGATGTCATTCTTTTCCCTAAACATATTTTTCTTTATGTCATCATATTTAATAAATGCCCTTACTAGCACTCAATCCTGGCTTGGATTAAGGTCGAGTGATTTCTCTCTAGAAAATGTACCAATTTATGATTATTTTGACAAACTCCAAATTCACAAGAGCTTCTTGCATTTCAGAAGAGTTGCTGACACTTTTACCATGAGGATGGTTAGAGAATTGTAGGGGTGTTCTACAATGAGGTTATCTCCAGAGGTAATGCAGTTTGTGTATTTTTTTGGTAGCCATTTTATTCAATTCTAGAGATTTTCAAACATAAGAGAAGGTGGATATGCTGGTTTCCCTATAAAATTACCCAAGTATCCTGAAGACAAATGGGTGGTATTGAGGTGAGTAGACAATTGGTAGATGTTAATAGACTGTGCCAAGGTAGAAAAAGATTGATAGTTAGTTTTCCATTTGGATTTGGTGCATATAGATGCCAATCAATGTTTGATGGTTTTAATATTGAGAAAGAGTTGTCCAGGTATAACATGCCCTCATATGAGGAACACGTTTCCTTTGATCTGAAAGATTATATTAAGAATAATTTGAAATTGATCTCCCTACCTTCTATCACTAGTCCAACCTTGAAGGTTACTGGGCCGATTGCTTCGATGAATTTGAGGTTAGGAGAAGAAGCTAGATGAGATTAATAGTAGAACAAATCATCATTTAAGATTTGAAATGGGATTTGCAAGGCATTGTTGAAGATGGGTCTAACATGGTTGACCCAATATATACTGAATTAATAGAAAGTTGACCCATTCATGCCATGGATTGGAATTTTAAAGAAAAAGAAACCATTGAAGCTAAAACTACTGATCTTCTAACCAGAACCCAAGAATGGGTAACTAAAAAGAAAACTGAGAAATCCCACCCTTATACTAGATCCAAAGATTCATGACCTGGTGAAGGTGCCTCTCAAGCCTCTACTAGTAGGCAATTAACTTGTAATATTCCTTAGTCCTTATCATCAATTGCCCAAGGATATGGTGATGAAGACCCACCAAAAAATAATGTAGATTCACAAACCTATGGGGATGCCATTTTCAACCTTCCTACTCTAGGGAAGGACAATGGCCGAAATGAGGAGGAGCAGAAGGCTTCAGCAACCCAAACAAGTCATCTCCCTTCAAGATGAATCACTTGGTTTGTAGAGGCACCTCTCATAGGCCAAAGCAAACAAGCAGCAACCTGAGAGATACCTCCAGCCACCTCGCATTGCTTAGAAATCCCTACTTTTGGTAAAATTCAGGTTTACAAGTTAGTCTAACTGGTTGAAGATTTCTCGAGAGTTATAAAAAGCAAGCCATACAACCCAGCTCACCGGCAAGTTACGGTAGGTCAGCCAGCCGCGCACATCCCCAAACCCCAAACCCCAAAACCCAAAAAGACCAATATAGGCCACGAAAGTATTTATTATAGGATGAGGGAAACTGAAGGGAAATGTACACCTTTTAAAAAAAAGTAAAGAGATGTTCTTAGGCAGCAACAAGCAGACTTGAAGTGAAGCTGTGGTGCAGACCCCATCCTCCCTACCCTGGTGGACACTTTTGGGACGTTCAAATTCCTTTCTGCTGCCAACAACCGGAGGTCGAAGAGAGAGATCAAAGAAGATGTACAAGATATCCAAATCCTAAGTTTGATCGCACTCCACTAGAGTAAAAAGTCTATTCTTAGAGGCTCAGCCCCTGTTAGCCTTCCTCTGTAAATTTTGTTGATCTCTATTAGAAGCTATAGCCCAACTTAAAATGTTACCAAAGCTTGGTTAGGGTTTGTGGATGCATCGAACACCCCTCATCAAAGCCTTCTAATTGCCACTCAACATTTAAACACCTAGAGGTGAATGCTTTGAAAGCCACCTTAGGGGATGAAGCCATTACTACTAAAAAAGAAGAGAAATTGTGGGTTAATTATCAAACTGAATTGAAGTTATTGATGAGATCAGATATGGAAAGATTAGCTACATATCAAGTCATACCTAATGCTTCAGATACTTTCTACCTATCATTGAACAAAGGAGTAGAGTGGAAATTATAGGTTGCTAAATTTTTTTTTGCAGAAGATTAAAGAGATCATCAACGAATGCACTGCCATTTCAGATGAAGCACTAAGCACCTTAGTGGATCTTGGTCTACTTCAAGATAAAGAAGAAATAAGGGATGATATGGACATTAGAAGTTTGGTAGCTGATTTCAAGAAAATGGTCAAAGAGACTCTTGACTTAACCTCACTTAATGTTGAACAATTACAAAAACTAAGTGAATTACACCTGGTATTATCTCAGGTAATTGATCTTATGAAGATTTGTGAGCATCACATGGAAACAGCTAAAGATCTTCATTTGACATGGAAGGTAAGGATGAAAATTTTAATAATTCCCTAGCATAAGGACCTGATGGACATCCTTAAGTATTTCCAAGCATGGTAGAAGAAACCTTTGGTGATCTCAGAAGCTGGAAACAAAGCGACGTTGTCGTAACTGCCTAACTCCTCTTTATTTCTTTTAATTGTCTTTTTTTTAATTAGCTATGGACATGAAGAGGTGGGACTCATCCACCTATTTATAAAATGTATCTATCTTCATATGTTCTCTCCAGACATTTTCGCAAGTTTTCTCAATATTGTTGATGAATGAAACTACTATTTTGTCTGTGTGTAATTTGGTGGAGTTAATCCGATTTCTTAAATCTTTGTGTTTGATAATATCTTATGCATTTCTTATCTCGGTATGAGCATTGAAGCTCTTATAATCAATTTATTTTATCATATGGTATAGAGAAGATGTTCTATTTCTGATGATTAATTATTCTTTGTGCTAATACTTCTTATTCACTGAATCACACACCTGATATTTGAATTTTTTCTAATATTGGGTATACCTTTTCTGCATTCTGGTTAAAAGCATACATGATGTTTTGTTTTTCCTATTCTTTCAATTAATTGAAAATCATGTGAGGGATTTGTACCTCAAAAAAATTAGAGAATATTCATCTTGTCTAAAGAGTAATATTTAAAGTTGTTGGGTTAATTTTTCTGCACCTTTTGGGCGTTAAAATGTAGATTCTCAAGGTTCCCAATCTATTAACCAACACTTGACACAAGGCGATTAGTGATCACCTATATAAATTAAAAGGAGGAACTTGAAATACAACCAAGAAATAAATTTCTAAACGAACTATAAAAATCCAATACTAGATGTCTCAATCAATAAATAGACCAAAAGGAAACTTACAACAAGGAAAAAAAATACATCCCTAAAGAATTACCACATTAGAAGAAATCCATGAGAAATAAAAGACACCAATGAGCCAAGGAAAAAATAGTAACTAATTACAAAGAAGGTTACCTTGGAAACATGTTGTCTAACCATCATAGCTCTCAATAAAGCTAGCAATAGCCAGAGGAGAAAAGTGAATAGGGAGTACAAATTTATGAATATTATAAATTACATGAGGGATTAGCAAATAAGGAGATTTGAAGACCTTCCTCATTTTATGATTCTAATAAATCCCTAAAATCTTCTTGGATCAAATTGAAGGTGGCAAGGGTCATTTCGGGAGAATCCATTAGGAGATTCCACCTCACTGCAAGGAGAGTGCATAATAAAGGAGGGGAATTCTAGACTTGGAACTTGGAGAAAATACCACCAATGTCAGTCATCCCACAATTGTTGTCATAGTATTTAAGAGTTTCATTGAGACCTTCAAGGGAAAAAACATACTATTAAATATAGTTCTTTGCAAGATACTTAACTATCTTTGCATTCTCAATTATGTTCATATTATTTGAAATGAAAATGGAGATAACACCCAAGAAGGAGAGAGCACTAGGAAAATCAAACAATAGACATTTAGCAATGATTTATTTGATTGTTTCTTCAACCACAATACAAGGGAGCATGAAAATTTCCCTAGTTTTTGACTCTTGAAGGGATGAAGAACTTTATGGTCCCAATTGAATGGCAAGAGATTTACTTTATTATTTAAGAGAGGAGTAATTATTGTAAACAACACCAAGTAGAAGAGAAAATTTAACAAGAGGTAGAGTTATTGTGAATAAAATTCAATGCCAATGATGAAGCAACACCATAATTGCAATAGTACTAGAAAGAGAAATTAAAAAACTAAACATTAATTGAGGTGAGGTAAGAATTCTAGAGAATAGATGTTGGAGAAATGGAGGGTGCTACTAGTTTGCGGGAGCTTGCAAAACCAACCAAGATGTTAGTCAGAAAAACATGAGAAAAGTTCTAATGGAATAACATCAATGTGATAAAGGAACACATCAATCACATGTGAAGAGTGATGATGGGGAGCCATCACAAAGAAGCAATACTATTTTTAAAGGAGATTTATACATTTGAAAACCAACTTAAAAACACTTGAGACCATATCAAGTATGAATTGATTCCAACTTAACACCTCAAAAAACCAAACTTAGGAGGAGAAGGATTAAAAAACAATTAGAGATGAGAAGGAAGAATCATGCCACCAAAATTTAACATTGTTTCCTTCTATGAAGTTGCAGTTCAAGTCAATGGTTAGATTTGACAATCTACTACAACTTTATTAGCTTCTATATAACAATGAACACATTCATAATAATCAAAAGATGGTAAAAGCCCCAAAAAAATCTGCATGATGTTTCAATGTCTGTAGTTATTTATATTTTGCACTTATAAAGTGTAAATTATCAACACAAAGTCCCTTTCAATTATGATCCAATTTATACTGAAGCGAGAGGCAAGACCTAACCCTATAGCGAAGGCTTGAAATTTTACCTCACTGTTGGCACTCACTAAAGGCTTCTTGTATGAAACATGGATCACATTTTCATTATGTTCTCTTAAGAAAATTCTCACTCTAGAGGAATCTAGGTTATCCCTAGCAACACCATCAAAATTTAATTTTATTAATGGAGATTTTAGAGGACTCCAGTTTGCATTTTATTTTGGGCTAATTATTTTTGGGATAAAAAATGAATCTTTCACAAGAGGGAGATGAAGGAGAGGCCATTGTTTCAATGAATTTTCATCCCATAAAGAAAAACGTGAATTTTCTTGGTAAAGGAGATAACCAAATACATGATTATTTCTAACAAATTCAATTTTGTGGATTATTGAAAAAAAAAAGACTTTTTAAAAACTCTATAGTTTCTTTCCTTCCAAACGTGCTAAATAATTATAGAAGACACAATTTTCCAAATACAACCATATGTTGAGGACTAATGCAATATACGCCAACTTGAAAAGATATCATAAAGGAAATTTAGAAGGGAACTCCACCAACAAAGTCATTGCCAACAACTACTTGAAAACTTATAATGGAGGAACAAATGATCAAGTATTTCCTTCTTACCTCAAAGAGTGCATAACAAATTTGAGTGAATACAATTTTCTCTAAACCCTATTTTTAAGTGCTAGCCATACAAGTGTTCCTACTTTAGATAAGCAAGAATTATCTCAACATAATTAAATAATTAATTAATTATTAAAAATAATAAATCAGAAATAAGTGATGAAATTGGGGTGTCTATAACCCCTTTACAAGCTTTTGAATGTCATGAAGTAAAGAAGGCTCCATAATTATCCAAATAATAAAAAGTGACACCCCTTACCAAATAAAACATAAAGAAGACTTCAAATTGTTCAAGCTCCAAAAGGATATTTTGAGCATACACCTAGAGGATCCTATTGTTACATCTATAACAATGTGGACAACATGAATCCCTTATGATTCAAATTATCTAGCAAATCACTAAGAAATTCCCTTTAAATAAACTTTCCACAGGTTGAAAAACCACTCATATACAACTCACATTTGCTCTAAAATACACAAAAATTATCAGGTTGGGATAAATTGAACCTCAAAATTTGTTAAATACATAAATACACTAATTAGACATGTAAGCAGACTAAAAAAAATAACATTTTTTGACTATTATAAAGAATTATGTAGAATGCATATACTCAGTTTTGATAACCCTCTTGTTCCTCTAAGTGATACTTGAGAACTAGTATAAAGGACCGCACCCTTTCTTCTCTCCAACATGCCAAACAAGATGGAGAGAAAATAAGAATTACCCAATACCTACTATATCATTGAACCTTACAATTTAATCGTTCCCACCCCATTATGAGCTTCACCATACAAATATTTTCTTAAATACCAATCCAATACATTACAAAGGACACCCTATAGCCACACCCTACTTGAGGACAAAATGATACATATAGAGAAAAAGCAGAAGCAATTCCCAAGAAATATTGACAACTTTCTCAAAGGACTTCCACCTTATGCCAGTGAACTTGTAACAACCCCTTTTCAAAGTGGGATTAAAGTGTCCTAGCTTAAAGCTCTCAAATTTCACAAGAAGGGTATCCGGACCCTCCAACAGCTTTTCATAGACCCACCACACACATTATGCATTGGGATGAGTTTTGTGCCATGTGTAAGGAAAGCTAATTGTGGAAACAACTCTCCTAACGTTAAAACCTAAAGGAAGAATGCAAAGATACTTTTAAATTTTCAATTACAATCCAATTAAGATACACTTGAAAGCAATAACATAAACAGAGAAATAATCATACATAGATGAACACCAGATTTACGGGGGAAAACCCTTACGGGAGAAA
>VDFB02359162.1:0-45038 GCA_007258455.2 Sequoia sempervirens
GCTTGTTATACCAACATGATATACCAAAAATAAAGTGGGAAGTCATAAGTATGGATTGTGTGCAAGGATTTCATATGTCAAGGAATAAGCACAATTCCATTCTTTTGGTTGTGGATAAGCTTACTAAGGTATCACATTTTATACCCAGGAATCTAATCAATGGAGTTCTTATCATAGAAAGGAAATTTTTACAAGAAGTCTTTAGATTGCATGGAAATATTGAGAAGATTATCTCAGATAGGGATGCATGAGCCACTTCAAGATTTTAGCAAACCTTATTTTCTGCACTTGGGACTCAACTAAATATTAGCTTAGCATATCATCCAGAAACAAATGGACAAATAGAAATAGTAAATCAAGTATTGGAAGATCTACTTAGAATGTATTGCATGGATCAACAATACAAGTTGGAAGACTACTTGCCTTTGGTGGAATTTTCTTACAACTCTTACCATTCTGCAATAAACATGACTCCTTTTGAAGCATTATATGGTCAAAAGTGTTGAACCCTTATAAGTTGGGATAAACTTGAGGATAGGGTGAGCCTTGGGCAAAAAATGTTGGTTGAAATGGAAGAGCAAGTGAGGATTTTTAAGCAAAGGTTAGTTGAAGCTAACGATAGATAGAAAAGTTATGCTAATGCTAAGAGAGTTCCCTGAAGTTTTTCAATAGGTGACAAGGTGTTGTTGAGAGTGAAACCTCACAAGAGTTCCATCAAATTTGGGAAGTTTTCCAAATTAGTGCCATGCTATGTAGGGCCTTTTTAGATTCTTGAGGAATTGAATCTAGTAGCTTACTGAATTTTGTTACCACCAGTGCTTACTAGGATGCATAATGTCTTTCATGTGTCATACCTAAAAAAATCTATACCAAGTGATAATCATGTGATTGATTGGAATTCTTTACAAGTACATGACCCCAGAGTGGTAAACTCAAGCCTATCAAGGTGCTTGGAATGTATAAGGTTCACTTGCATAACAAGGAAGTTCTAAAATGCAAAGTCTAGTGGGACTAGTATGTGAAAGACTCTGCCACTTGGGAAGAATATGTTGAGATACAACAAAAGTTTCCACATGTTTTAAATGCATTTGAAAGTACTTGAAAAAAATATGTTGTTTGTTTGATTAGTTTATGTTGGTACATAAAAATCATTAGGTACAATGATTCACAAGGGGGGAGTATGTTACACCCCAATTGTGTAATTACCTATTTACTATTACTATGCTAGGGTAAATATTGCATGTGTGAATGTACTTTGAATTTTGATTGAGAATATATATGCTTGCACTTTGTTATCCATGAATTATGAATGAATGTTATTTCATTGAATGATATGTGATGAATACATATATGTGAGATGAATGGCTATTGAATTGGATATTCTAACTATGGAGAAATATTATGTGAAAGCATATTTTGTTGAACAACTGACTACCGTGGGAATGTGTTAGTTGGATGCAAGTATATGTTCAATCCTCAAGGTGCAAGGGGAAGTATCACTCAAGATAATAACTTGGTCAAGTAACCAGCAACGTAACCTAACTGAGCTTACACACACACTCACAGTAGAAAGGTTGAATCAAGCTATTTGTTGATAATTGGTACGTATACATATGTGATATAGCATTAATGCTAATAATTGACATATATATATATGTATGTATATGTACATATATAAATATATATTTATATATGCATGGTATTAAATAGAAGCCAAATTAATTATATTATGCAAGTATTATAGGCCAAATAATACATATGGTGATATAAGATAAAGGCCGATTTATATGCAAAAGTAATATGCATAAATAAAGGTCGATATGGAAGTAAACCATAGTCATTGCCATATGGAAATGAATCTTTATTATTAAGCAGCATTTATCCCAAACTTACAATGCTTATATCAATGATGTTAAGTGATAGAATATAAATCCAACTTCATAAAGTATTATGAATTCATGATAATAGGAAAATCAAACAACAAGGAACGAATTTGTCAAAGCACCATTTACATGTTATTATTATGAAGTGACTCATTTTTTCTCTATTGCTCAATAAAGCTATGACCAAGTTGACATAATATAAGTGTCGCATGTACTAAAAGACTATTTCAAGGGAGTTAAAACTGTACCAAAGGGATAGGGAGGTTGGCTACAACATGGCACCAAATTATGAAAACTCTATAATTTGTAGAAGTCTATTTTTGTTGCAATTTGATTGTCATCATTTGGGAATGTGCACCTTTGAATTAGTCTTTAGCTAGTGTCAACTAAATGAGTCGATCTGTAGCATATTATGTTGAGTTTACACTTAGATTTTTTCCACCTTTAAGTTGTATGTAGTGAGTTGACTTGCATGGAGAGTGTTGTCGACTGGAATGCCTTTTCTATAGGCTATAATGTCTCAATTCTCTATTTAAATAGAGGGGAAAGTTCTCTCATTTGGGACACACTATTCTATAAACTTATTCTACAATTTATTCTACTGCAAATATTCTATGAGCTACAATTTGTGGGAGCTAGAGTTGTCTAGTATAGTGCTAACTTGAGTAAGAGGCTACAGTAAAGATTTGTTGTGAGTTGGTAAAGTAAGTTAGGAAGTTGTTGTTGGAAGGTTTTTCATCAATTCAGTCAATTGGTTAAGCGTATTATAGGCATGAGGATCTAGTCTTCTCTTATTTTGGCTTTATTTACAAAATATTGAGAATTGAATGCCTTATTTGAACTACTTGATATTACTTGCATTAGGAAAACATAGCATTTGCTTTGGAAAGGAAAAAGAAGTTGTTTTATGATTTTCTATGAAATTGACTGTATTTGTACTCCATAATAGGAGGGAATGTTTGTCATTAGTATTAAGATACTAAGAATGATTAAACAAGGATAGCCTAAGGGTTATTCATAGCTAAAACTATTTGATTATATTAGATAGCTTGAGAAATTATCCTGGGATTTGATTGTCCATTGAAGGGAGTGTAACTTTTACTTATGCTTTGTGGGTAGAAATACCATAGAGTTTGTGGGAAAGGGAATAGGATATTTCTAAGGTTAAAGATTACCCATTGGAGGAAATACCTACGCATAGATTATAGTGGCCTAAAGTCAAATTGAGCTTGAGTAGTGTATGTGATTAGGATGACTATCACTTGAAGTACTAAGTGAGAACACTTTGGCCAAAGTAGTGTGATTTCCTTTTGTAACATGTCAACTGTTCATTGAAGTAATTTTTCCTAAGTTTTCAATTTGCAAGTAAATAAACTATGTAACTTAACCATTGCCATAAAAAAATTCTTTATTTTATAGAGACAAATGAACATAGATGTCATAAAAATAATCATCATTGATTCCATTCCAATATAATAATTTCACAAATTACAATATTCCAAAGAATGTGTACAAAGTACATAAATAGCTCAACCAAGCTTCAAAGCAATATATATAGATAGTCTAGGAATCTCCTTTCAAATCTTGGTCTTTTGTCACTTGCTGAGGAGGAGAAGCATCACTCAAGTACTTTTCTACCAACCACAAACTCATATGCAGTCCCCCACACATCTATCATTTGATAAATGGCCCTACCCTTCAACAAAGTGATTGGTGGAGTAACCTCGTAATGACAACCAATCTAATCTTAGTCTTGTGTCCTACATGTCTATAACATGTAAATCCACAATCTAGGACTACCATTCATATAAATGGATCATGGTGAATTAGCAATGGAGCCAAAGGTAATCGCACTACTTTGGTCAAAGTGTTCTCACCCAACACTTTGAGTGATAGTCATCCTACTCACATACACTACTTCAAGCTCAATTTTACTTAAGGCCATTATAATCTATGCATACATTTTTCCTTCAATGGGTAGTCTTTAACCCTAGATACAACCTATTCCCTTTTCCTACAATTTAATGGTATATCTACCCACAAAGCATAAATGCAAGTTACCCTCCCTCGAATGGATAATCACACCCTATATGTAACTTTTAAGCTATCTAATTCAATCAAATAACTTAGCTATGAATAACTCATAAGCTATCCTTGCTTAATCATATATAGTATATCTATACTTATGAAAAATAATCCCTCCTATTATGGAGTAGATACAAGCACTTTCATAGAAAATCATAAAATATATTCCTATTCCTTTCCAAGGAAAATACTATGATTCCCTAATGCAATTAATCTCAAGCAGATCAAATAAAGAATCTAAATCACAATCTTTTATAAATAAAGACAAATAAGAGAATACTAGATCCTCATGCCTATAATACACTTAATCCAATTGGTTGACTTGATGCACAGTCTTCCAACAATAGCTTACTAACTTCACTTAATCCTCTTAAAGCAATACTTAACTATGACTTCCCTCACAAGATAACAATATGCACCCAAGTAATTCATAACTCTCTCACAATAATTCTCAGCTCTCAAAATAATTGCAACAGAATAAGTTTGCAGAAGAATGTGTTCCAAATAAGGGAGATATCCCATCTATTTATATAGAAAAATTGAAACATTACAGCCTACAGAAAAGGCATGCGAGTTGACAACTCTCTCCATGCAAGCTGACTCTCTACATACAACAAAAAGGTGGAAACAATCTAAGTATAAACTCATCATAATATCCTACAAATCAACTCATTTAGTTGACAGAAGCTAAGGACTAATTCAAAGGTGTACATGTCCAAATGATGATAGACAAATTGCAACCAAAATTGACTTCTACGTATTTAAGAGCTTCTATATTTTGGTGCCAAGTATTTAGCCAACTTCCTTATCTCTTGGCATGGTTATTCTCATTGAAATAGTCCTTTATTTACAAGCAACACCTATACCAAGTCGACTTGGTCATAGTTTTATTAAGAAACAGAGTAGAGATGAGTTCCTCCACAATAATAGCATATAATTGGTGCTTTGACCATTTTATAACTTGTTTACTTTTCCTATTATCATGTGTTTTACACTTTATATTGCAGCTTATAAATATTCCATCGCTTTGTATAAAAGTGTCCAAGTTTGGAGTAATTCATTGTTAATAATTTAAAGATGCATTTCCAATAGTATCGACTATGGTTTACTTCCATATCGACCTTTATTGATGCATATTACTTTGCACTTGAATCGGCCTTTAAATCTTATGTAAACATATGTATTATTTGGCCTATGTTTTATATATATAAATTGGCCTCCAAGAATTACATATATATATAAATATATATTTATATATGTACATATACATACATGCATACATACATATATATATATATATGTATATGTTTATATATATCCCATTTCAACCAAGTATGTATACATTCGCTATACAAATGAATACAAACAAGTTAACATTCACATAATTTAATAATATATATAGATATACATACATATATACATATTCCTCTATGTACATGTATACATACATATACATATGTTGATATATCCGTATGGACATTTCCATTTGTCAAACATATGTATGTATCGACACATGTATACATATGGATATATGTATAAATCTTATATATATACACATTCAATTGAACAATCAAGCACATGCATAATCACTATCTTATTAATAGAGAACATTCATGCGATGTATATATACATATTCACATACATGTCATGTTGTCCATTCGATAACACCATGCTCATAAGAAACTCGTTCATAAGCATGCACAGGTACATCTACCTATGTACTCTCATGTACATGTTCCTCCATGTGTATGGCCTATCGTCGACATGCACATGTATACATATATACATTCCACGTGTGTTTATCTCATCAATTCAAGCATAGTAATACAAGGAAGATTTCATAAGCTCTAAACATATAAACATCATCCAAGCATGCATTCAATAGTAATCAAGACCCTTAATAATGCAAACACATCATACTAAGGATGACTTACCAATTCCCAAAATAATAACTTGACTCAACCATTCTACTGTGAGTGTGTGTGTAAGCTCAGTTAGGTTACGTTACTGGTTACCTAACCAAGTTTTTTTCCTGAGTGATACTTCCCCTTGCACTTGGAGGATTGAACATATACCTGCATCCAACTAACACATTCCCACAGTAGTCAATTGTTCAACAAAATATGTTTTCACAATATTTCTCCATAGTTAGAATATCCAATTCAATAACCATCTATTTCTCATATATGCATTCCATCACATAACAATAAATGAAATAACATTCATTCACAATTCATTAATAACAAAGTGCAATCACATATATTCTCAATCAAAATTCAAAGTGCATTCACACATGCAATATTTACCCTACATAGTAATAGGAAATAGGTAATTACACAATTGGGGTGTAACACATTTGGCTCCACTATCAATTCACCATGATCCATTTATGCATGCTAGTTCCAGATTGTATGGTTTACAAGTTCTAATCATGTAGGACACAACACTAAGCTTAGAGTGGTTGTCATTATGAGGTTACTCCACCAATATCTTCATTGAAGGGTAGGTCCATCTATCATATGATAGATGTGTAGGGGAATGCATATGAGTCCGTGGTTGGTGCAAAAGCACTTGAGTGTCTCCCCAGCAAGTGACAGAAGACCAAGATTTAAAAGGAGGTTCCTGGACCACCTAGATATATATTGCTTTGAAGCTCAGTTGAGCCATGTATGTACTTTGTACACATTCTTGGAAATATTGTATTATGTGGAATATTATATTGGAATGGAATAAATGTTGACTATTGTTATGAAATCTATGCTCATTTTTTCTCTATAAATAAAAGAAAAAAAATTATGGCAATGGTTAAGTTACATAGTTTATTTACTTGCAAAGTGAGAACTTAGGAAATTTTACTTCAATGAACGAATGATCTATTACACCAATGGAAATCACCAAAAAGGTTTTGTAGAGACATTCAAGTGGATTAAGGATTGATTGCAAAGAAAATTAATTACAATTGGTAAATTTAAGGATTATTTGACTACTATTGTTAGTATGATTTATATTTTGATTAATCAAACCAAGTTTGGTTAAGGTGTCTTAGATGCAGGAATGAAAAAATAAAATTATTAAAAATTTCATAAATCCTAAGGATACTAGAAGGAATGCACAAGAAGGTGAAGATTTGGTTACAAATCCAATTACAAGTGAATAGCTTGATGAAGGAACCCATACAATAAAGTATGCATATTTTGGACAATGTTGTAACTAGATCATTGTTTAGTACAAAAGGGAGAAAAGATGGAAGATGAATATAAATGAAAATACTTGACCAATTTTGGGTAGTAAAGTTTGAATGGAAGGAGTTTCAATAGTATTTCATCAACCACAAGGATGCATGACTACTATCCAAAATTTGGAAGACTTGGTGAATATTCAGCAACAACTAAGTCAATGAGAGATAAATCTGACCAATTATTCTAAAACTATTGGTTGATAGCCCATGTGTAGAAGATATTTTCTTGTCACATGTCTAATTCTTATTCACATAATTTTATCTCACCATGTGCAACTTTGTAACTAAACCCTACCTTAATTCTATAAAAGGCAATGGGCTATCTTCTATTAAGGATCAAAAATTGTTGAGACAATAGAGCTTGAATTAGAAAATCACCAATTAAACTTCTATTTCATGTTTTGTATTCATTTTTAGTAAATACTTGTGAATATTGTAGAAGCTTGTAATGCTAAAGAAATATCAAGGTCATTCCTAATTGTAAATCCTACATGACTATAAATTATTCATTTTGGTGAAATAATCAATTTGTTGCACCTTTTTTGGGTGCATTTTGAAGCTATCTCATTGGTGAATGGTTAAATTCTTTAAACTCTTGCACTATTTTGTATGTAGCTATGAGATATTTTGGTGAAGTACAAATAGTTTTTGCTTCAATTTCTTTCTTTTTTTAGTATGTATGTGTGCAATATCAAAAACCTTTAAAGTTCTTAGACTCTTTTCTTTCCTTCATTGAATCTTTTGTAGTTTCTTTGGAATAAATAGTCAAAATTATCATGCATATAAAAGTAATTGATATAATAACTATTATGATTAACTAAATTAAAATAAAATTTTGAGCATATCATTAAATACTTGTAAATCCCTTTGTGTAAATACCATAAAACAACAGACCTTGACTGAACCTAGTGAGTTAATACCTGACATTCTCAAGCCTTGGGATATTGAATTCTTAACCGAAATTTGTGATCTTTCAAGATAGATAGGTTTTGTTGTTCAAAAAATGATTTGTATGTTGTGTGAGTAACATCTTCATCAATAGAAGTGGTGCTAGAAGGACCTAGTAAACCAAGGCAAATCAATGAAGATAATAAATTTTTCTACCATATACTTAATCATAATAAGATTTTCAAAATCATATTCAGATATAGTAGATTTCATTTTCAAAAGAAGAAAACTCATACAAAAGTACCAAAAGCTTCAAAATTATAGGTTATCATGGAAGTTCCAAGATGTACTAAATTGTATAGAAAATTTAATTTCAAGATGGATATTACATTTGTGCATAATATTTTGAATAAAAATATTTATCCCAAATGATTATCTAAATTCAGATTATCAGACAGATGTAGAATCCATAAAAGTTTAGAACATAATGAGATTATTTGTATAAATTTCCTTGCAAGGATGTGTCGATGGCCAAATTGACACATACAACATGCATGAAAGATGCAATTACCTTACCTCTCCTAAAAAAGGCTGAATGATCATTAAATTGATCACCTTCTAAGGTCATGGGTGTTGGGTTACAACATTGTTGTCTTTATTGAGCAGTCAATATGGATGTAATATTTAAGGGACCTGCTAGTTATTTATTTCTTGGTTATTGTGAGGTCAGACTCTAATCTAAACCTATTCTAACCAAAATATAAAAAAAATCAAAAGATAGATCAGGGGTGCACAAAAGAAAAGAATGTTGATTTATCCAATTAACTAGACTCGTTATTCTTCAAAGAAATTTTCAATAAACAATAGAATAAATAATCATGTAACCAATACACGATTACATTCATTCACAGTGAAAAATCCAAAGCATATCACATTTCATTCATCACAACTCAAGCTCACAGCAAATAAGAAAACTTTATTTATTCCTTTGAAGATCTTCAAATCAAATAGATAATCAAAAAATACCATTCTAGAGTGTAATCCAAAGATGGTTTAAGTCTGTTTGACTCTATTGGGTTTAATCAAATAGCCAACATTTACAATTCCAACAAGTTTCACTAGTGTACAGAAACTAATGTCTTCAAATCAACTCATCTAACTAAGAATGTAGAAAAAATCTATTGTCTGACTTCTAAAATTTGATCAACTATCTAACTTTCTAACCTTCCCCTATCTAATCCCTAGAAAGTGAGCAGATTTTACATTAACTAGCTCAAAAATTACATCTTTCCTGCCAAATGACACATGCAAAACTGTAGCTTTTGCATGTGTGCAATTACTCCACAAAGGAAACTTCTATTTTTAGCTCTTGTTTGACTTTAGTCAACTTCAATTTAGAAATTGCATTTTCTTCTTCACTCTAAGTTCTCCATCTTGCACAATGTAAAGTAGCATATTTTTCCAAAAATCATGCCAAGTGGGACCACCATGCCTTCAATTTACTCTCGATTTGATAATGCTTTATGAAATCCCCCTTTTGATTTTCAAAAGAATCCTGCATTTGATTATTTTATCCTTTTTGCACATTAGCCTTGTAAATCATGACCATAGAGCTTTTGTCAATTTCCTCATCATGCAAGGTCCACGAGCATTAATCATCTTGAGCCATCATCATTCCAGCCCTCAAAAGTACATGTAAATAATAATGTGCATTAATTAATTTATAAATTTAATTAATTTTAAAAATTAATTAAATATCCAAATTAAATTTCAATTGAGTGTAAATATAATTGTAGGCACACAAAAATGACCTAGGCCCTTGAGCTATATTTTCTATTACGACCACGTTTCTCTCTCACATAATTCAATTATTTAATCACATCCTAAGGTCATAATTACTCCTCTAGGATTATTTAAATAAATAAATTACATTTATTTGTTTAAATACGTCACTAATCAATCCATATTCCCTCTAATTATTTAATAACATGACCATTTATCCTTCAATTAAATATATTTATTTATTTAACCCACTTTCCATCCCACCAAATAAATAATTAAAACAATTATTTATTATCTTTTGTCTCATTCCCATTTATGAATTAAACTATTATTTAATTCATAAGTAAACATTCCTCCATAAATTAAATAATTTATAATATTCCAACTACCTATTTTTCTCCACCATTGATTTGATTATCTCCAGTTAAATCTCAACCCTTCATTTCAAGGCTTGCCCTAACTTTGACCTAATGTTGCCCTAACCCTAATCCTCCTTATCACATTGATTCTTGGCATTTGATCTTAGGGCTTCACCAACTTTTAATCCTAGCCATCCATTCTCAGTTTGGCATTCTTTAAAAGGCCCTCTTTCAAGTCATTTTAGACAAGTTACACACACAAGTTACACATAACATGCTTGAGAGCTTTTGAGTACTTGAGCATACACATTACTTCAATATTTTTCTTGTCTTTGTAATAGGTTATAGTTGCACTTCAATTTTGAGGGCAACTATACAAGTTTTCAGCAAGATGGAGAAGGCCAATGGAGGTCAACCAATGGAAGCTTGAAGACTAGGTGATGTTGTTTAACTATTTTTATATTTCTTGCTTTCCATTGTGCTCTATTGTGGATTGGGATTTAGTTTGTTGTCACTTGCAATTAAGCTGAAAATTTTCCTAATTACATTTGGTGAATGCAACGTGAATATATAGATTTAATTTTTTTGCAGCTTTTATGATATGGGCTCTATTTGTAGTACTAGAATACATGCATGAAGAAAGTCAATCATGGGTCATCCATTTCCTAGCTCTCCATTATTTTGGCTGTGACTATTCTTTGTGAATTGGCCTACAACCATTCAATCATAACTCAGTCATTTCTTTTGTTTGTTATGCATGGTATTGTTGTTTACTGAACCATTTTCTTATTTATGGCCATTACATATGCCTTTGTATGTGCTTCCTATTATGGTATTCAATAGTTTTTTTTTTTGTTTCTTATCTATGGCCATTACATATGCCTTTGTATGTGCTTCCTATTATGATTTTTGAATAATGTTCTCATATCATTTCTATTGTGCAGCTCAGGTAGCAACCATGATTTTCTTTGAATAACATTATATTTTGTCTTGGCACCTTTCCTAGGGTGATAATAATACACAAAACCATATTGAAAAACTTTATGTTCGGTATTAAACAAATATCTGACTATATTATTTGAAAAGCACCAATGTTTGGATTTTTGCACAATAAAACAAACAAATAAATCAACACTTAAAATTGGAACAAGATGTTGTAGATAATGGCATGAGCAATACATAAATAACTAATCACAATTCATGCCAATTTATGCATTTTGGACAGGAAATAATAAAGACATAAACCTAGATCTGATACTTTGGATGCCTCCAAATATTTCTCATTCTTATTACTTTTGATCTAGTTTTTGCAGATCGATTTTGTTCATTGGCAGTCATTGGTGTTTGCTCGGCCATTGGTATTTTTTTTCTCATTTATTTCACCAACGCCATTGGTGTTTGTTTGCTGCTAAAGACCAGCGCTATTGGTTTCTGCTCATCCACACTCTCTTTTGCTGATTGGAACGCCTTCGTATTTGTATTTGTCTTTACTTTGAAACCTCTAAAGATTGGAACACCTTTTGTATTTGACCGGTTCGATTTGGCAAGCTACACAATCATTTTTTATTTTTTATTGTCTTCACTTTACAAATATGGAATTTTAGACAACTTCATTTGATTAGGCTATTCAAAAATTTGTCTTTTTTGGGAATTCATTGTATTTGGGCTTGTTGTTCCTGTCAGCATTTATTGCAAACCTGGGCATTTCCATTTACGCTGAAATTTAGTTGAACGTCGAATAATTCATTAATTTTGACATGGCTTGGAAAATATCATCGATAGTACGTTTTGCTTTTGAAGTGTTGACATTGAAAATTTTTGCAGTGATTCATTAATGCTGACTTTCACTTTTGGGTAGCTGGAAGTTGGCAATTTCATTACTTCTGCTTGAAGTTTTTACTTTTGAAGTGTTGAAGAATTAATGGTGATTGATGTTTTTTGGAGTATTCCAATTAAAAACTTTTGCATCCTATATGCAGGATTTTTGTGAGTGCAGTAAATGCTCTCCCAGCACTCTTGGTTTCAGCTACAACCAAACTTCCCTTCACCGGTCTTTCCATTTCATTTCTTCACATTGGTGTGCTACAGTCTAAAGAATTCTTCTTGGCTTCTTGCAAAATTATTCTTGGCTAGTATTACCCATTCACTTCTCCAATTGTAGTCCTGGGCTATAGAAGAACAACTATCAACATAATTTAATTTAGCTTTGTTATTATTTAGATTTTAATTTGGATTTGACATAATGTAGTCTATCACATTGTGTCAAAGAAAAAAAGTCAGAAATATGTCTCAATGTGAAATTAGGGAGATGAAGGATGATGAGGAGGTAGTGGTATACCCCCTCGAGAGAACAGGTGGGTTCAAAGAGCACAAGTGTACTCTCAAAATGGAGGAGACGATTAGAGCATGAAGGAATAGAAGAAATGTTAGCGTGGAAGACATGGATGTTAGGATGAAAAAGGAATACTTCAATATTTCACCAAATAACATCATAGGCATTGCATAATCATCATGGGAGTTTTATGGGTGCTAGAAGCTTGGTTGGCCTAAGAAGAGAGTGCACTATAAGGGGGAGACCATGCAACCAAGCTTCTAGATTCGCACACTAAGGATATGTGGCTAGGGAAACCCAAGTGGAATCTAGTAGATATTGTCCTGGCCTAACCATAGGATCGTGCTTGTCTTTATTGTACTTTATTATACATTTAAGATATCATGCTTGCCAAGTGTTTATTGGATTCTCAAATAGTATACACATTGTTGATGGTGTTTTTTGCACAGCAAAAACTCAGACAAAATATAAAATCCTATCTCTCTTGAAAGGTAAATCTCTATCAGGAAGCCTCAAGAGATAACCCCAAGGTCTCTAATGTCAAGTCTTGACAATGCATAAACAACTCAGTGATAAAATGTGAGAATGCTAGTAATCACAATGGGACCTTACTACAAGCAAAATACTGAATCAATTTTATCATATCTAACAATCTGATGATACTTTAATCATAGATCTAACCCAATAATCAAAGAAATAGAAAAGGATAAGGGTTTCAGCAAGATTTCTAAATCTAATAATACTCCTAAGATTAACAATGAAAATAACTAACACTCGAAATGGACCAATCCCTCACAACCGATCTCTACTTGACCCAGATAAATCTGCAGTCTTACAGAAAACAGTGCAATCTTTTGAGGTGTTAAGATTTTCAAATCATGAACATTCATTCAACAACCCTATTGCAATTGAAATGAAAAAATCCTCACAATCGAACTAAGCACATTGAATATGAAGTCCAGGCTAACTTTGCAAAGCAACTAACAATCAGTTGGTTGTGAAAAGTATGGACTAAAGGTTGCTGCAACATTCAAGTATCAAGTCACAAACATTATTGAATCAAATCTAATCTAAATATTAACCTCCTCAAAGAAATTTTAAAGATAGAATAGCAAGAACCATGCAAGACAAGAGAATACAAGTATGGCACCAAATCACAATGTCATTATTTGCATTCAAATTATCCACTATAGCAACAATTCCAGCTTTCTGTTACAATATTTGCTTGAGAACAACTACTTGCTAACTTGCTCTATTCATTTCTAACTATTTGGTCTATTCTACTTCTATCTTCTAACCCTTTCTGACTATTTCTAACTATCTAACCCTTTACAAATGAGGCAAAATGCCAAATATATAGAATCCCCTAGAAAACCCATCGGCCAAGCAAGAACCTGCAGCATTAACTAGG
The DNA here is from genome assembly GCA_007258455.2 of Sequoia sempervirens. Classification (NCBI taxonomy): domain Eukaryota; kingdom Viridiplantae; phylum Streptophyta; class Pinopsida; order Cupressales; family Cupressaceae; genus Sequoia; species Sequoia sempervirens. The sequence goes on from VDFB02359162.1 coordinate 13,979, forward strand.
CACCACCGACCAACCACAAGAAAGTCAAAATGGAATGAAGGAATGCATTAAATGAGAAAACTACACCCAGGTCCGCCTGGGATTCCCAATGCAGCTCGGACCATTGTAGGGCACGATAATGGGGAAGCACAAATCCTGAAGTAGTTGGGCATTAACTGCCTTCACCTTTGTCTCTATTCCGATCCAGCCCTCCATGGACTCTCAAAAGCATCCCATCCAAGTCATCCACTGGTGGCAACAGCAAAACCCTAAGTCAATTCTTAATGGACACAATCTCTTCTCTTGACCATTTGACCAACTTATCCCAATCCACCTTATACATTAGGTATTTGTCAATAACTGCAAGGTAGGTGGTTGCATCATCCAACTAATGCTTAGAGACGGAACCATCATCAAGTGGTGCATAAACATCCTACCACCAATTTCTCAACTATTCCAGACTCAAATATTTGGGAGCAATCTTCCTTCGCCCAGTCATGATTTCAAAGAAGGCAATGGAGCCATTATATACACCACTTAGGGTGTCATCAATCTGCCTTCTCTATTTATAAATCTTCTTCAACACCTTCTACCTAATCTGCAGTACCTCATACCATTCCCATAGTTCGACAGCTCTGGAGGAAGGGAGAATCCCATTACTCACCAACCTATCCCAGGTGTACTCCATGATAGTTCTGGTTTTCTGCAGAAGGATATTTGTGTCCTCCTTATCTAGTGCCAACACCACCTTCAACCAATTAGTTGCCCTGATAGCATCCTTCCTAGTTGATAGGATCTTTTTAATAGCTTTATCACCCTTTATTTACACCCCTTTCAGCCAATTCGTAGTGGCAACAGCAGAAGCTTTCATCTTTTCTAGCTCGGTGATGGTCTCCTGAGGCAAAGGATTCGCAGCAGAAACTGAAGGGTTAATGGATTGCAGGGGCTTCATTAATTCCTCCAAGCATTTCCTAAGATTTTCATTCTCATTCTTCAACTCATGCTTGGTCTTCATTTCCTTCCTCAATCTACCCACAATAACTGCACTAGAACCCTCATAATCTTTAATGTCCTACTCGACTGATGTAGGTCCTAGATTGAAAGTTTGAATATTGTAATCCTTTCCAACCACATCATCTCTATTTTGATCTAGAGTAAGGGTGGCAATGTGAACAACTCTATCATGAGCTTCATCTCTTTCAATCCTCGAGATCACCCTAGCCTTCTTTTAACCTTTATCTTTTCCAATTTTGGCTAGTAGTGCATCCCAATTCGGTGGACTATCTTCCAAAACAACTTGTTTTCTCTTTATTTCTTTGTCTAGCCAACCAGGGATAGTGGATTCCAATTGCACCTCACTTTGCTTCTCCTCCTGCTGATCCTTAGGTGCTTCCTCACTCAAATTCTATTTATCAGGAGTCTCATCCATCCTACCTTCCATTTCTTCAGCTTGCTCTTCTTCTTGTTTAGGTGAGGGAATCTTCACTATTTCCTCTTCTCATGGAGGGACTTCTTCAGTTCTGACAGGGGAATCTGCATATGAAACCATAGGGGATTGTGTTATCTTTTCAATTTCTACCTTTGCACTATGAAGATCACCTTCATGAAACTCCTCCCCTTCAGTATCTGGATGATCCTCAACATCCTCTGACTCACCAGGCTTTCCTTGAGCTCCATGAGCGAAAGGCACATCATCATGCTGCTCCTCATGAGAAACCATAGGAGGGAGATCTGTCTCAGACACACTGTCCCTGGGAGAAGGAGTCCTAGACTTCCTTGTATACACCTTGGCCTTCTCCTCTGAACTTTCAACATTTATCACAGGTGGGGCAACTTCTTCCTCCCCAACCTTGGAGCTTTCCCTCTCTGACAATTTTATGATTCTTCTCCTCTTGGGCACCGACACATCAACCTCAGGACCCTAATTTTTAGTCCCTTTCTGCTTAGATTTCCTGGTCCTTGTCCTCTGCTTGGCCTTTGGTTTTCTCTACTTTTCTGCTTCCTGGACCTCTGTTTCTTGAAAACCTTTTATCTTTATTTTGAACGGAGAATCCAACTTACCCTTGCCCTTAGGATCCTGCTCGGTAGATTCCTTAGAGGTGGAGTGGGGATCCAAATCTCCCATTACTGCATAGGTGCACTGCACACCACTATTTTCCAGCTCCCATAGCTTATGCTTTAGCCACATCCTAATAAATTTGAGAACTGGATCCACTAGTTGTTTCAATTTTGTCTTTTCCTCCTCTAACCAATCCACATCACCAATTGGTTTGTCTTTTATGGCCTCATAAGCATGATCCTGGATCAAGTTTCCATCATCTTCCAATTGATCAAGAACTTCCTTTACATTATACAATCGAACTGACTCAACTGGAAGCCTGGAGAATTTCTTCTTTCTGGCCTCAAATTCATCACTGCAATTGGCCTAGTAGTCCTCCAAATTCACCTTGTGGCAATATTCTTTATTAGCCTTCTTTTGGGCTTCTCCTGTAATATCAAACCTGGACCTCTTGGAGTGGAAAGATAGATCGAGGGTATTCATTTCTTCATCTAAAGCCTAGGCAGAAACAATGGAAGGAAAAACCTCTCTATCCTGTCTTGTGTTTGTCCTTGTTGACAATAGCATCAAAGTCACAAATCTACCTAGTTACTTCCAACAAGATAATGTGATCAATGGGATACCTTAGAAGTCTGTATGGAGCTCTCTAGCAGCCATCAATCCAAATATAGGAGAAAGTTGGGAACTAGATAAACCAAGCCCCATATTTCTTGATGAGTTCCTTTGCTAGGTCAGAAATCCTGACATGCTCTGTCTCTTGAAGCATTCTGGTGATATACATGGCAAATGCATCATTTTCCCTCCTATAATTTGAACCTCCCAAGTGCAACTGAGGGAAAACTTCATAGATAACATCCTGTCTAAAAATTCCCCTTGTATCCAATCCTTTGTAGGGATGGAATCTTGCAAGTGCATAGACCAGATATGAAGTCATTGTGAAAGTATTGGTCTACAACACATTGGATAACTGTTCATGGAGTACTCTACTAATGACCCCTGCCCAATGGTAATTAATCTTCTCTTGCTCCATTCTCACAATCACATGGCACATCCAATTTTCAAATGTACCAACATTCTTCAATCCAACCACCCTGCTGAGAAGAGTGATGGCATCATAGTATTCCTTTTTGAACTTTATCCTAAATAGTTGCTTGGGTAATTTAGAATAGTGTGACTTAGGCTTCTCCAACCAAGAATTGATAAGTTGTTGTGACCTCAGAGTCTGCTCATTGTAGAACTCCTGAGCTACTCTCATGCTGAATCCCACCATGAGATCTGTCTGGCATATCAAATGTTTGGGTGATGGAGACAAAGTTGAGATTTGCTACAACCCTCCCCTGAGGACTGATTATTCTTTGTGTATCCTAATCATAGGGCCTAGCACACTCAAGGACCAACTCATAACACTGCACCGCAGAAGGGAAACCAACAACATGTGATAAACCTGATTCCGTCATCCTTCTAGCCACCAAAGGAGAATCCTTAGCCACCATTCTTTCTTTAAACTCTTCATAATCCCATGATCCGACATTTGTATCAGTCACCTCTGACCAAAATGAAGTGATTTTTCTCTCAGGGATATTGCTCTTAATGTCCATTTTAATCCTCTCTGCATCAGACATTGAGGATCCAACTGCTACCTTGCCAGATCCAGCCTGCACTCAACATAGAAATCATAGTAAAAACCATAGGAAAGGGAAGGTTAATCCATCCAAACACTATTAGAATGAACCTCATACAATCAAGGTGTTATTAAAACTCATTTGAGATGACCACAACAAATTTTGGGTTTCAAGACCATCTGAGGAATCTGAGCCAGAGAGGAATTTCAGGAAATTCCAGATCGATCAAATTCCAACAGAATAACCAGGAAACACCTACTTAACCATTAAACCTAATCATGATCAATCAATAAATTACACTGGAAATCCAAATATGACATGAAATAATCATTAAAAGCATCACAAATCATAAAAAATCCAATTATCTCACGTTCCTTTATATTTCATCAGATTTTAGGAAAATCCATGAGGGATGGATTTCCATGAAGAACGAACCAAAGTGCAGACCTCGGAGAATTAGAGAGACGCTAGATTTCAGAGAAATTTAGACCTGACAGAAATTCGTTGATAAGTCAAAACTCTGAACGAATCAGTGTAGATTCCGGGAACGAAGGTCTCGGCAAGAGTCAGTCATCTTGTTGAGAAGTCTTGGTGACTTTCGGGAGGTCACACCGAAGGATGTCATCGGAAGAGGTTTTGCTAAGACTTAGTGGTTTTGGTGTAATCTCTTGCCAACTAGGGGGAGTCTCAGTGAAGCAAATGAATGTACTTCAGCCAAACAAATTTCATTCGGAATGAGATCACACCGAGTGGGGCATGTCTTGCTGACCGGCGATATAGAAAATATATTAATATGACCAAAGGGTAGTCGGGGTAAGGTCCTAGCAAATCCTTTTTGTCTCACCAACTAATAGGGTCCAAGCAAACACTTCGGCCAGACAAATTTTTTTTTCAATATGAGGTCTCAGCAAAGTTATGGTGTCTTGCCGACTAGCGATAGGTTTTGAATTCAGCCAAAGGTCCTGCCAACAACATGTGGTCTCCTCAAAAGAAGATTCGGGCTCGCCAAGGAAGGAAGGCTTCATCGTGAAGTCTATATGACTACTAGTAGTATCACTGAAAGCGAAGGTGTCGACAAGAGTTATGAGCTCGCCGAAAGGTCTTACTAGCCAAGCAGGGTCTCCTTGACAGAAGTGAAGGGAGCTCAATGAAAGTGGAATGCGCTCAGTGAAAGGTCTTGCCGAAAGCGAAGGTCTTAGTGACAGAAAAGAATATCGGTGTAACTAGTGAATCCTGCTATGACCTCTTGCCGACTAGGGCTTGTCTTGCCAACGGTGTATAAGGAAATGCATGTTGATGAGAGACCTTCTTTCGGGATGAGGTCCCGGTGATCAAATATGAACTTAGGAAGGCTTCTTGGTGAAATACAGGGTGATCAACATGACATCTCCCTCACTTTGAAGGTTCAGAGTGAAGAAAATTCGAAAGGGACGGAGAGTCACAATTTTACCCAAACACCAAATCAATCATGAATTTCAAAATGTTTAACTCAGGACAAGTCAAGGATAGACCCTTCATAGATTTTCATTACATTCTAGGTCAATTTTAAGATGAAACAACTTGAAATGGCATTGCCCTAAGTTTTAAACCCTATTCATCCACCATTAGCGCACAGGCAAGCTCAGAATTTAGTCGTTTCAACTGCTAAGTCATTACTAGGGTTTACTAATTACTCTCAGGCAAGATTCATCATAATGTAGATAGGCAAATGAGCTCAAGACTCACCTAGGAGATGACAAATAACACAATACAAAACAACCCTAGCATGGAATGATCAAATATGTAGGAAAACAAATCCCACAAGCTCTCATAACATCAACATGTCATTCATAATCATCCATCAAAGGCAAGGCAATAAAAACATACCATTGTGACACAGGAATCGATCTCAGAAGCAACAAATGCAAAGCCGAATGGCATCCACAAAGAACAGATGCATAAATGCGTAAGAAATTTCCACTGAATCGATCAATTCAAACCCAAACACCCCAAAACAAAGTCAATCAATCACAAAAAAGCACTCCTCAGCTCAAACGATGGCAAATAGTAAGCATGATGGCACAAAAGATCCCAAAAATCAAGTTAAATACATCCTTCAAAGCATGCATGAAGCCATTAATGCAATCGATAGGATAGTCAAAAAACCTAGAAATCCGACGACAAGGTGGAATCTAGGAAAATTCGGCCCACGTTGAAATTCACGAATACCAAAAATCCCTGAACCATGGGGCACGACCGGAATCCAAATAGGATCCAGGAAAATCTGACCAGGGTGGAAAATCCCGAATCAGGGTAAAAACCCGAACTTAGCTGAAAATTAGAGATTTTCAATGAATAACCTGGGGAAACACCTAGGCAACCAAAAATAAACATTTAAGCACATGCCTAGATAAGAAAAAACCTCAAAAGAAAGGGCCAAAAAACTAAAAAACCAAAGCAAAAGAGTGTCCCTGCTTTCAGTGGGGCGTGTGTACGAAAACTACACAACACACACCAATCACAAATCTAGAAATGAATCAATCAACTTCAGACAATTCAAACTTTTCATCAAAACATCACAAAACTAAATTTAAATCCAAATAGTCTTAGCCTATTGTCAAACATCTTTCTAGAAGTCCTTGTCAAAACCAAACTTGAAATTGCTCAAAATTTTCATCATTCAAACATTAGCTCGCATTTTTGACCTTAGGTTTAATCTTTCAAATTTTAGTTGCATCCATTAGGCTTCATAATCATCATTAGCTTGACCCTAGGTTTTCATCTTTGCATACTTTGGATTAGGCTAACCTCATCACAATTGGAAAAATCATTGCTTTCAAAAGTAGGTTAATCTTGGGACTTAATCATCATTCCTCTCTTTAGTCATAGTCATTTTTGTGAGACTTTTCCAACTCAACAGTCTAGTTAGGAAAACTCACTAGTCATTTTGACTTTGTCACTTTGTCATTTTCAACAAGTCCTTTAGTAACCAAAATTGAGAAAAAGTGATGCAAGAGCATCCAGTGGTGTAAGGGCAATCTTGCATCACCCAAAAATAGTTAAATTTCAAATTTCTCAGTTTTTAGATATTTTTACATTTTTGGATACCCTTTTCGTCATAATGAAATTCTCAATTTACGGTTTTTATTTTCTATTCTTGGGTTAAGAGATATTAGAGTTTTAGAACAGCTCCAGAATTGAGGAAGATGGACCAAGAGAAGAAAATAAGTGCTAAAGCCAAAGATTTTGTGGAACACATCAAGGATATACATGAGAAGGTAAGAGAACATATTAACAAGATGAATATACAGTATAAGGCTAAGGCATATTAGAAGAGGAGGTATAAGGAGTTTCAGATTGGTGATGAAGTGATGGTCCATTTGAGGAAAGAAATGTTTCCAGTAGGAACATATAACAAATTGAAGATGAAGAAGTTCGGTCCCTGTAAAATTTTGAAGAGGCATGATTCAGAGAATGCATATGAGGTAGAGTTGTTGGATGGATTCAACATTTCCCCTGTGTTCAACATTTCAAATTTGACAGAGAATCCTGAAGGTGGCACAAAGGAAGTACCAATGATGGAGCAGTGTGGAATTCTAGCACCTACTTCAGAAATGGAGGAGATTGAAGAAATCCTGGATAGTCATGTGGGAAGGAGTACCAGGAATAGGCAGTATGAAGAATATCTGGTGAAATGGAAAGGAAGGCCTGTTGAAGATTCATCCTTGTTGCCTAAGGCAGAGGTCGACCGTTTGGGTTTTCCTCCACCATCTGAGATGTGACGTGGTCACTTCTCAAATTACCATGGGTGTCTGATGTAGGAGCATCCAGTGGTGTAAGGGCAATCTTGCATCACCCAAAAATAGTTAAATTTCAAGTTTCTCGGTTTCTAGATGTTTTTACATTTTTGGATACCCTTTTCGTCATAATGAAATTCCCAATTTATGATTTTTATTTTCTATTCCTGGGTTGAGAGATATTGCAGTTTTAGTTTCCCAGATTTGCAACTGAAAATCTTCCGAGTTAGATTTGAGGCACTTAGAGTTCCCGGATCGGCCCCAAAACTTGCCGAAATTGGCGTAGCAGATTTCGAGCATGTTATTGATTTTGAGACATTTCCAACAGTTCAAACAGTTCCAAATCGGAGTAACGAATCAAAAGTTATGGCCCCGGAAAGTTGGCGCACTTTCTAGAAGATACAATTGCAAATTTTCTTTTGCAATTTGAACTTCAAGTTGTAATTTTTTGGCACCAAACTGCCTAAACTAAAATTTGAATGTTGTTTTGGTCCAAACTAAAGAGGAGCTCTATTTATGGGCGGGTTTCTAATTTTTTGGTAACTTTTTGGGGGGCAAGCTCGCATATTGCGAAAGGGTGATTTTGTAGCTTTCTGTAGCTTGCATGTGTTGTAGAACTTGGGGATTTGAGATCTTCTGCATGTAAGAAGCTCCATTTTCTAAATAATAAAATTATTCTCTTATTTGTGGGTTATTTTCTAAGTCTCGGGCTACGCCCTCATCAAGTGGTATTAGAGCAAGGTTTTCTTAAGCATGTGGACAGATCGCCGATCGTGAGGCAATTCACACCAAGACCATGGTTGTGGGTCGAGGTCAAGAAAGATGCCTCCAAGAGTGATGCTTGGTAGGCGTGGCAGTGCTAGAGTTGGTCAAGGTGGCATAAATGCTAGTGGAAGAGATGCACTGGTAGCCCTCCAAAGACAGATTGATGCGTTACAAGAGCAGTTGAGAAGAGGGTTAAACCTGAGGGAGGAAAGTGAGGATGAAGGAGAGGAAGAAGCTTCAAATGTAGAAAAGGAAGAAGAAGCAATTGATAAAGACCAAATGTGGCTAATAAGAGCCATTTCGAAGATCAGAAAAAGACCCAGAGCAGAAGTCCCCAATTATTTTGGAAGTCTGAACCCAGAAGAATTGATCAACTAGATTAACGAGCTAGAAGAATATTTTGAGTATGAGGAAATCGAGGACCCAGATCAGGTTAAGTTTGCAAAAATGAAGCTAAAGGGCCATGCCAGTATTTGGTGGAAAGAGGTTCAGTTGGAAAGAAATCAAAGAGAAAAAGGAAATATCACCAAATGGGATCGCATGGTAAAGAAACTGAAGAAGCAATTCATATCAGTGGACTACAAGTTAGATCTGTTGAAGAAATTGCAAGGGTTGAAGCAAGGAAGAAGATCTGTGAAAGAATATACTGAAGAATTTCACAAGATAATCACCAGAACAGGCCACATAGAGGCCAATAAGGAGAAGGTAGCCCGATATCTTAATGGGTTACGATCGAGCATTCAGGAGGAGTTAAGCCTAGTTAGAATGACCACCATTGAGGATGCGTATCAATTTGCTCTTAAGGTGGAAGAGAAGTTGAACAAAAGATTTGATGGCAAGCAAAAAGGACGAGAAGGTCAAAGTGAAAGGGGCAGTAGAAGACCTTCAGGAAGCCGAAATGATGATGAAAAGAAAAGTGAAGATATGGGTACCAGCCGAAGCCAAAGGAATGACAACTTCTACCGCCCTCATGATCAAAACAGTGGTGATCAAAGAGGTAGAGGACAAGGGAGATATGGACAAGGATCTGGAAGAGGTGGTTTCAAAGGAACGTGTTTTTAGTGTGGTGAAGAAGGGCATCGAGCCTATGAATGTCCACAACACCAAGGAAGGGCAGACAAAAGGCTAGAAGGTTGTGGAAGGGTTGCGCATACAGATGAGAAGGCCCAATATGAACATTCAGATGATGCTGAAAGGGGAGAAGCCCTAGTGATTGGGAGAGCCCTGGTGACTAAGGAAAAGGAACCAAAATAGAGGAAGAATCTATTTCACACAATGTGCAAGTGTGAAGGAAAATGTTGTAATATCATTATTGACGGTGGAAACATCAATAATCTGGTGTCAGAAGAGATGGTCACAAAATTGAAGCTGAAGAGGGAAAGGCACCCGCATCCGTATCGGATTTCCTGGGTGCAGAAAGACAACAAAGTTTTGGTCAATGAGCAGTGCCTAGTAAAGTTCAAGATCGGGAGCTAACATGATGAGGTACTCTGTGATATCATCCCTATGGATGCATGTCACATGTTGTTGGGGAGGTCGTGGCAGTTTGATAGGCAAGCTATACATGATGGCCATGCAAACACTTATTCCTTGATAAAGGATGGGGTTCGTCACAAGTTGAAACCCCTGAAGGAGACTGAAGAAAAGGTATGCAGTAGTGGTAGAATTTGTTATGTAGATCGAAAAAAAAATTTAGAAGGTATGAAGCATGAGCATGTGTGTTACGCATTGATTCCTAGAGTGAGTAAGGAGGATAGTGAGAAGGTTCCAGAAGAAGTTTCTGGGATGTTGGATGAGTTTCAGGATATTATTTCTGATAATGTACCTGAGGGTTTACCACCAATAAGAAAGATCAGTCATCAGATTGATTTGATTCATGGAGCGAGTTTTCCAAATAAGGTAGCTCATAGAATGACTCCAGCAGAAAATGAGGAGTTGAACAGACAAGCTCAAGAGTTGTTAACAAAGGGTTTGATACGGGAGAGTTTGAGCCCATGTGCAGTAACTGCAGTATTAGCACCAAAGAAGGATGGGGAATGGAGGATGTGTACAGATTCCTGAGCCATAAACAAGATAACAATCAAATACAGATTTCCTTTGCCAAGGATGGATGACTTGATGGACTATTTGAGTGGAGCTCAGTACTTCACAAAGATTGATCTGAAGAGTGGATATCACCAGATCCATATTCAAGAGGGAGATGAATGGAAGACTTCCTTCAAGACCAAAGAGGGCCTATACGAGTGGTTAGTCATGCCTTTTGGGCTAACCAATGCACCGAGCACATTCATGCGGCTCATGAACGAGGTACTAAAAGAATTTATGGGAAGTTTTTTTATTTTGTATTTAGATGATATTTTGATTTTTAGTAAGATGTTGGATGACCATCTGATGCATATTCGGAGAGCCATTGAGAATTTAAGAGGAGAGAAACTATTGATTAATCTAAAGAAGAGCAGTTTTGTGAAGAAGGAATTAGTGTACTTGGGGTTTGTTGTCTCAGCAGAAGGTCTCAAGATGGACCCAGAGAAGGTGAAGGCTATTCTGGAATGGCCTAGCCCAAGAACTGCTACCGAGGTGAGATCTTTCCATGGTTTGGCTAGTTTTTATAGAAAGTTCATTAGAAACTTCAGTAGTATTTGTGGACCCCTGACTGAAACAATGAGAGGGAATAGAAAAGAATTCAAGTGGAGTAGTGGAGTGGCAAAAAGTTTTGAACTGTTGAAGCAGAAGGTGACAGAGCAACCTGTTTAGCCCTCCCAGATTTCAACAAGGTGTTTCAAGTGGATTGTGATGCCAGTGGTTGTGCCATTGGAGCAGTGTTGAGCCAAGAAGGTAAGCCCATTGTCTATTTCAGTGAAAAGTTAAATGATTCCAAGAGAAAGTATTCTATATATGATCAAGAATTTTATGCAATAGTTCAAGCATTAAAGAAATGGAGACATTATTTGTTGTCAAAGGAATTTGTTTTATCTACTGATCATCAGGCCTTCCGATACTAAATAGTCAGGGAAAACTAAATCAGAGGCATATGAAATGGGTAGAGTTTTTGCAAAGTTATACCTTTGTTTTGAAACATAGGAGTGGGAAGTCAAATAGGGTTGTAGATGCCTTAAGTAGGAGGCATACATTGATGACAAAACTGCAAATTGAAGTGGTTGGGTTCAATGAATTTTAGACACTATACGTAGAAGATCCTGATTTTGCAAAGGCTTGGAAAGCTTGCAAGGAACCTGTTATAGTGGACAGGACAAGGTGGCTAGATTTCATAATCCAAGATGACATGTTATTTAAGGGAAGTCAATTGTGTATCTCAAGGAGTTCCATGAGGGAGAACCTGATAAAGGAGAAGCATAGTGGAGGAATGGCAGGACATTTTGGTCGAGATAAGACCATTTCCATTATCAGTGAGCACTATTATTGGCCTCAGTTGTTACAGGATGTGAAGAAGTTTGTACAAAGTATAGGGTATGTCAGATGGCTAAAGGAGTGAGCCAGAATATAGGCTTATATTAGCCCTTACCTGTACCAGAGAGGAGATCCGAGGAAATAAGTATTGACTTTGTTCTTGGTTTTCCAAGGACACAACAAGGGAATGATTTAGTCTTTGTGGTGGTTGATAGGTTTTTGAAGATGGCACATTTCATTCCATGTCAGAAGACCCATGATGCAGTCCACATTGCTAACTTGTTCTTCAAAGAGGTGGTGAGGCTACATGGTCTGCCCAAGAGTATTGTTTCAAATTATGACACCAAATTTTTGGTATACTTCTGGAGGACCTTGTCGAAGAAGCTAAAGACAGAGTTGAAGTTCAGTTTTGCACACCATCCACAAACAGATGGGCAGACAAAGGTTGTTAACAGGAGTCTGGGTAACCTACTGAGATGTTTGGCAGGAGATAAATCCAAGGGATGGGACTTGATCTTACCCCAGGCAGAATTTTCTTACAACAATTTTGTCAACAGAAGCACTGGTAGATCACCATTCCAGATTGTGTATGGAGGTAGACCCAGAACAACTCTAGAATTGAGGAAGATGGACCAAGAGAAGAAAATAAATGTTGAAGCCGAAGATTTTGCAGAACACATCAAGGATATACATGAGAAGGTAAGAGAACATATTAACAAGATGAATATGCAGTATAAGGCTAAGGCAGATTAGAGGAGGAGGTATAAGGAGTTTCAGATTGGTGATGAAGTGATGGTAAATTTGAGGAAATAAAGGTTACTAGTAGGAACATATAACAAATTGAAAATGAAGAAGTTTGGTCCCTATAAAATTTTGAAGAGGCATTATTCAGGGAATGCATATGAGGTAGAGTTGCCAGATGGATTCAACATTTCCCTTATATTCAACATTTCAAATTTGATAGAGAATCATGAAGGTGATGCAAAGGAAGTACCAATGATGGAAAAGTCTAGGATTCTAGCACCTACTTCAAAAATGGAGGAGATTGAAGAAATCCTAGATAGTCGTGTGGGAAGGAGTACCAGGAACAGGAGTATGAAGAATATCTGGTGAAATGGAAAGGAAGGCCTGTTGAAGATTCATCCTAGTTTCCTAAGGCAGATGTTGACCGCTTGGGTTTTCCTCCACCATCTAAGACGTGACAGGGTCACTTCTCAAATTACCCTGGGTGTCTGATGCAGGAGCATCTAGTGGTGTAAGGGCAATCTTGCATCACCCAAAAATAGTTAAATTTCAAATTTCTCAGTTTTTAGATGTTTTTACATTTTTGGATACCCTTTTCGTCATAATGAAATTTCCAATTTACGATTTTTATTTTCTATTCCTGGGTTGAGAGATATTGTAGTTTTAGTTTCCCAGATTTGCACCTGAAAATCTTTCGAGTTAGATTTGAGGCACTTAGAGTTCCCGGATCGGCCTTGAAACTTGCTGAAATTGGTGTAGCAAATTTTGAGTGTGTTATTGACTTTGAGACCTTTCCAACAGTTCAAACGGTTCACGAATCAGAGTCTCGGATCAAAATTTATGGCCCCAGGAAGTTGGCGCACTTTCTAGAAGATACAATTGCAAATGTTCTTTTGAAATTTGAACTTCAAGTTGTAATTTTTTGGCGCCAAACTGCCTAAACTAAAATTTGAATGTTGTTTTGGTCCAAACTAAAGAGGAGCTCTATTTATGGGTGGGTTTCTAATTTTTTGGTAACTTTTTGGAGGACAAGCTCGCATATTGCGAAAGGGTGATTCTGTAGCTTTCTGTAGCTTGCATGTGTTGTAGAACTTGGGGATTTGAGATCCTCTACATGTAAGAAGTTCAATTTTCTGAATAATAAAATTATTCTCTTGTTTGTGGGTTATTTTCTAAGTCTCGGGTTGTGCCCTCATCAAGTGGTATCAGAGCAAGGTTTTCTTGAGCGTGTGAACAGATCACCGATCATGAAGTAGTTCGTACCAAGACCATGGTTGTGGGTCGAGGTCAAGAAAGATGCCTCCAAGAGTGATGCTTGGTAGGCGTGGTGGTGTCAGAGGTGGTTGAGGTGGTAGAAATGCTGGTGGAAGAGATGCACTGGAAGCCCTCCAAAGACAGATTGATGCATTACAAGAGTAGTTGAGAAGAGGGTTAAACCCAAGGGAGAAAAGTGAGGATGAAGGAGAGGAAGAAGGTTTAGATGTAGAAAAGGAAGAAGAACCAATTGATAAATACCACATGTGGCTAATAAGGGCCATTTTGAAGCTTGAGAAAAAACCCAGAGCAAAAGTCCTCATTTATTCCGGAAGTCTGAACCCAGAAGAGTTGATCGACTGGATCAACGAGCTAGAATAATATTTTGAGTATGAGGAAATAGAGGACCTAGATCAGGTTAAGTTTGCGAAAATGAAGCTGAAGGGCCATGCCAGTATTTGGTGGAAAGAGGTTTAGTTGGAAAGAACTCAAAGAGGAAAAGGAAATATCACCAGATGGGATAGCATGGTAGAGAAACTGAAGAAGCAATTCATACCAGTGGACTACGAGTTAGATCTGTTGAAGAAATTGCAAGGGTTGAAGCAAGGAAGCAGATCTGTGAAAGAATATAATGAATAATTTCACAAGATAATCACTAGAACGGGCCACACAGAGGCCACTAAGGAGAAGGTAGTCTGATATCTTAATGGGTTACTACTGAGCATTCAGGAGGAGTTAAGCCTAGTCAGAATGACCACTATTGAGGATGTGTATCAGTTTGCTCTGAAGGTGGAAGAGAAGCTAAACAAAAGATTTGATGGCAAGCAAAAAGGATGAGGAGGTCAAAGTGGAAGGGGCAGTGGAAGACCTTCAGGAAGCCGAAATGATGATGAAAAGAAAAGTGAAGATGTGGGTACAAGCCGAAGCCAAAGGAATGACAACTTCTACCGCCCTCATAATCAAAACAGTGGTGATCAAAGAGGTAGAGGACAAGGGAGATATGGACAAGGATTTGGAAGAGGTGGTTTCAAAGGAATGTGTTTCCAATGTGGTGAACAAGGGAATCAAGCCTATGAATGTTCACAACATCAAGGAAGGGCAGACAAAAAGCCAGAAGGTCATGGAAGGGTTGCGCATGCAGATGAGGAGGCCCAATCTGAACATTTAGATGATGCTGAAAGGGGAGAAGCCCTAGTGATTAGGAGAGCCCTGGTGACTAAGAAAAAGGAACTAGAATAGAGGAAGAATTTGTTTTACACAAGGTGCAAGTGTGAAGGAAAATGTTGTGATATCATTATTGATGGTGGGAGCACCGATAATCTGCTGTCAAAAGAGATGGTCACAAAGTTGAAGCTAAAGAGGGAAAGCCACCCACATCCGTATTGGATTGCCTGGTTGCAGAAATACTACAAAGTTTTGGTCAATGAGCAATGCCTAGTAAAGTTCAAGATCGGGAGCTACCATGATGAGGTACTCTGTGATATCATCCCTATGGATGCATGTCACATGTTGTTGGGGAGGTCGTGGTAGTTCGATAGGTGAGCTATACATGATGGCCATGCAAACACTTATTCCTTGACAAAGGATGGGGTTCGTTACAAGTTGAAACCCCTGAAGGAGACCGAAGAAAAGGTATGCAATAGTGCTATAATTTGTCATGTAGATGGAAGAAAATTTTTAGAAGTATGAAGCATGAGTGTGTGTGTTATGCATTGATTCCTAGAGTGAGTAAGGAGGATAGTGAGAAGGTTCCAGAAGAAGTTTCTGGGATGTTGGATGAGTTTCAGGATATTATTTCTGATAATGTACTTGAGGGTTTACCACCAAAAAGGAAGATCAGTCATTAGATTGACTTGATTTTTGGAGCCAGTTTGCAAAATAAGGCAGCTCATAGAATGACTCAATAGAAAATGAGGAGTTGAACAGACAAGTTCAAGAGTTTTTGAGAAAGGGTTTGATATGGGAGAGTTTGAGCCCATGTGCAGTACCTGCAGTATTAGCACCAAAAAGGGATGGGGAGTGGAGGATGTGTATAGATTCTCAAGCCATAAACAAGATAACAATCAAGTACAGTTTCCCCTGTCAAGAATGGATGACCTGATGGACTTGTTTGAGTGGAGCTCAATACTTCACAAATATTGATCTGAAGAGTGGATATCACTAGATTCGAATTCAAGAGGGAGATGAATGGAAGACTTCCTTCAAGACCAAAGAGGGCCTGTACGAGTGGTTAGTCATGCCTTTTGGGCTAACCAATGCACCGAGCACATTCATGCGGCTCATGAACGAGGTACTAAAAGAATTTTTGGGAAGTTTTGTTATTCTATATTTAGATGATATTTTGATTTTCAGTAAGACATTGAATGAGCATCTAATGCATATTCAGAGAGCCATTGAGAGTTAAGAGAAGAGAAACTGTTGATTAATGCTGAAGAAGTGCAGTTTTGTGAAGAGGGAGTTAGTGTACTTGGGGGTTTTTGTCTCAGCAGAAGGTCTCAAGATGGACCCAGAGAAGGTGAAGGCTATTCTGGAATGGCCTACCCCAAGAACTGCTACCGAGGTGAGATCTTTCCATGGTTTGGCTAGTTTTTATAGAAAGTTCATTAGAAACTTCAGTAGTATTTGTGGACCCCTGACTAAAACAACGAGAGGGGATAGAAAAGAATTCAAGTGGAGCAGTGGAGTGGGAAAAAGTTTTGAATTGTTGAAGCAGAAGGTGATAGAGCAACTTTTCTAGCCCTCAGATTTCAACAAGGTGTTTGTGGATTGTGATGCCATGGTTGTGCCATTGCAATGTTGAGCCAAGAAGGTAAGCCCATTGCCTATTTGGTGAAAATTAAATGATGCCAAGAGAAAGTATTCTATATATGATGAAGAATTTTATGCAATAGTTCAAGCATTAAAGAAATGGAGACATTATTTGTTGCCGAAGGAATTTTTTCTATATACTATCATCAGGCCTTGCAATACCTAAATAGTCAGGGAAAATTAAATCAGAGGCATATGAAATGGGTAGAGTTTTTGCAGAGTTATACCTTTGTTTTGAAACATAGGAGTGGGAAGTCAAATAGGGTTGTAGATGCCTTAAGTAGGAGGCATACATTGATGACAAAGATGCAGATTGAAGTGGTTGGGTTCAATGAACTTAAGACACTATACGCAGAAGATCCTGATTTCGTAGAGGCTTGGAAAGCTTGCAAGGAACCTGTTACAGTAGACAGGACAAGGTGGCTGGATTTCATAATCTAGGATGGCATGTTATTTAAGGGAAGTCAATTGTGTATCTTGAGAGTTCCATGAGGGAGAACCTGATAAAGGAGAATCATAGTGGAAGAATGGCAGGACATTTTGGTCGGGATAAGACCATTGCCATTATCAGTGAGCACTATTATTGGCCTCAGTTGTCACAAGATGTAAAGAAGTTTGTACAAAGTTGCAGGGTATGTCAGATGGCTAAAGGAGTGATCCAAAATATAGGCTTATATCAGCCCTTACCTGTACCAGAGAGGCCATGGGAGGATATAAGTAAGGACTTTGTTCTTGGTTTTCCAAGGACACAATGAGGGAATGATTTAGTCTTTGTGGTGGTTGATAGGTTTTCGAAGATGGCACATTTCATTCCATGTCAAAAGACCCATGATGTAGTCCATATTGTTGAATTGTTCTTCAAAGAGGTGGTGAGGCTACATGGTCTGCCAAAAAGTATTATTTCAGATCATGACACCAAATTTGTGGGGTACTTTTGGAGGACCTTGTGGAAGAAGCTAAAAACAGAATTGAAGTTTAGTTATACACACCATCCACAAATAGATGGGTAGACAAAGGTTGTTAACAGGAGTCTAGGTAACCTACTGAGATGTTTGGTAGGAGATAAACCCAAAAGATGGGACTTGATTTTACCCCAGGCAAAATTTTCTTACAACAATTCTGTCAACAGAAGCACTGGTAGATCACCATTCCAGATTCTGTATGGAGGTAGCCCCAGAACAGCTCCAGAATTGAGGAAGATGGACCAAGAGAAGAAAATAAATGTTGAAGCCGAAGATTTTGTGGAACACATCAAGGATATATATGAGAAGGTAAGATAACATACTAACAAGATGAATATGTAGTATAAGGCTAAGGAAAATCAGAAGAGGAGGTATAAGGAGTTTCGGATTAGTGATGAAGTGATGGTCCATTTGAGGAAAGAAAGGTTTCCAGTGGGAACATATAACAAATTGAAGATGAAGAAGTTTTGTCCCTGTAAAATTTTGAAGAGGCATGATTCAGGGAATGCATATGAGGTAGAGTTGCCGAATGGATTCAACATTTCCCCTATGTTCAACATTTCAAATTTGACATAGAATCATGAAGGTGGCGAAAAGGAAGTACCAACGATGGAATAGTGTGGGATTCCAGCACCTACTTCAAAAATGGAGGAGATTGAAGAAATCCTGGATAGTCGTGTGGGAAGGAGTACCAGGAACAGGCAATATGAAGAATATCTGGTGAAATAGAAACAAAGGCCTATTCAAGATTCATCTTGGTTGCCTAAGGCAGAGGTTGACCATTTGGGTTTTCCTCCACCATCTGAGACGTGATGGGGTCACTTCTCAAATTACTCTGGGTGTCTGATGCAGGAGCATCCAGTGGTGTAAGGGCAATCTTGCATCACCCAAAAATAGTTAAATTTTAAGTTTCTTAATTTTTAGATGTTTTTACATTTTTGGATACCCTTTTCATCATAATGAAATTCCCAATTTATGATTTTTATTTTCTATTCCTGGGTTGAGAGATATTGCAGTTTTTAGTTTCCCAGATTTGCACCTAAAAATCTTCCAAGATAGATTTGAGGCACTTAGAGTTTCTGTATCAGCCCCAAAACTTTGTAAAATTGGTGTAATGGATTTTGAGCATGTTATTGACTTTAATACCTTTCCAACAATTCAAACGGTTCACAAATCGGAGTCCCGGATCAAAAGTTATGGCCTCGGGAAGTTGGTGCACTTTCTAGAAGATACAATTGCAAATGTTCTTTTGAAATTTGAACTTCAAGTTGTAATTTTTCAGTGCCAAACTACCTAAACTCAAATTTGAATGTTGTTTTGGCTCCAAACTAAACAGGAGCTCTATTTATGGGTGGGTTTCTAATTTTTGGGTAACTTTTTGGGGGACAAACTCGCATATTGCGAAAGGGTGATTCTGTAGCTTTTTGTAGCTTGCATGTGTTGTAGAACTTGGGGATTTGAGATCCTTTGCATGTAAGAAGCTCCATTTTCTGAATAATAAAATTATTCTCTTGTTTGTGGGTTATTTTCTAAGTCTCGGGCTGCACCCTCATCAAAAAGATTAAGCTTAGAGTGGTTAGGCACCTCTTTCTCCAAATCGCATTCATCTTAGTTAACACCTTGCATATTTTATTCCTAAAAATCCAAAAAAATTGTTCATCTTAGTCCTCATTTTGCACTTAGATTTCGCATTAGTCACCCCTTTATTCAACATAATCACCCTAGTCCTCATTTTACACCTAGGCCTTGCATTAGTCATTTCCTTAGTCAACATTGCCATCCTAGTCATCATTGTCGCCTTGGCATTTGACATCTTCCTTTGGCAACCTTGACATCCTACATCAATAATTTCCTTAGGAAAACATCATAATCACTTGCATTGTCATCCTTTATCACAAAAACACCAAAAACATATATTAGTGTCATCCTCACACTTAGTTCTCATTATCATTCCCTCATTTGAGCAAGACTTTTATGGTTGAGACTAGACTCCAAAGGAAAAGAAGACAAATGGATCCTTTCAGACAAGGAAAAAATCCCTATAACATGAACTCAAACATAGACATGGGGGCATCTTTTATCAATCCTTTAAGTGACATAAACATACCATCTTCCCCTCGAAGTCCATTTGAACCATTCATATAGAGAGACCAAAATGGGCAAGTGCTTGCAGAGGACTTAGAGGGTGCAGCCCAAAATCCTTAAGTAGCCTCCTTTGTAGAGGACTTGGTCTTGAATGATCCTGATAGATATTTAGCTATACTCTTAGACCAAGGGGCCAAGTTACCACGAGGATTTGAAATTAACACCATAAGACTCGCTTCTCCCGATGACACAAAACAACCTAATCAGTCACACTCGACACCTCAACAAAACACAAAAAATACCTCTAGCATACAAAATAATACAAACACCATCAATGCTACCTCTAGTGGCACCTCCAATAAAAATATCTCCAACTCGATCAATGCAACGTCCATTGGAGGGACACCAACCATGTCACAAGCGATGTCACAATCAATGACTACAATATCAACATCCTCACAATTAATCAGAGCTACCTTTGGATCCTCATCAATGGGGGAAAGCTCTTCAATCCCCTTATTTGGAGCTTCATCTAGTACCATGGGAGCATCATCATCAAATCCTTTCATTGGTACCTCATTCAATCCCTTTGGAGGAAGTAAACAATGTATTTTCATTAGAGCACCACAACCAAACACCAACCATCATCACAATTTAATACCAATACTTCTCAAGGGAAAAACACAAATGTTCCCCATGGAAAATTCCAACAATTTGGACAAGGAAATCAAAATACATAGCCTATGGCTTCATTTGGACACCAAAACATTCATGGCCAACATATCCCACAACTATCAACTCAAATGGTTGGAGGGCACATTCCTACATATGCATCACACATTCATACCCATCAACATGTCCCTAATCAAAACATGTCATACATTTCACAACAACACATCCCACAACAAAATCTCAATGTCTCTTCACAACAAATGGGGACACATGGGATACCCATTACTCACATGTGTGATGCGATAAACAATCCTATAATTGATCCCTTGCAAGCTCAAGTAATGGACTTATAGAAAACCATTGAGAATATGAAAATTTCCAACAAAAAGTCACACACATCATACGACTTATGCCCATATCCTTTTGACACAAGTCTATACATGCCACCATTTCCTCTTGGATATGTTTCACCAAACTTCACCAAATACAAGGGCAATACAAATCCTATTGAACACATTCGAGAATTCATGAAAAATTGTATGGACATTGCATATGAACTTACTTACTTAATGAGACTCTTCTCCAAGAGTCTAACAGGACCCACACTTGAATGGTTCTCCACTTTGAAGGGGATAAAAACATGGAATTAACTTGCAAACAAATTTGTGAAAAATTATGCCTATAACATTGACACAGACACCTCCATCACTAGCTTATGCACACTTACACAAGAAGATGCTAGTGAAAATTTTATCCCATTTTTCCAACGATAGAGAGGCCTAGCAAGTCGCTGCCACATAGACATACCCAAAAAAGAGAAGGTTGACATGTTTGTACAAACACTCCTAGGCCCATTGAAAATAGACTTGTGAGTTCATTGTTGTACAACCTTCGCGGACCTAGTCAAATGAGGTGTCCAACTTGAGAAAGCCCTTATTGCTGAAGGAAGATTAAAATATGGTCCTAAAAACACAAATGCAAGTCCACCCACCGACAATAACAAATACTAGGTTAAGAATAAACATGTCACCAATGATGGCATTGTAGATGCTAAGACTGTCAATGCAATGGGTCTTGTGCTTACCCTTAAAGGGGCTCAACTGCAAAATACATAGATGACCACACAGACCCATGCTTCCAATGTTATATAGACAAATCAAAATAACCGAGGTAATCAGAATAACCAAAATCAAAGGCAACCCTAACAACCCAGACGATTCCCTAGGAGTCACACATACACCCCCTTGGTTGAGCCCATTGAAGAAGTCCTCAAGAAACTCCTTCAAAATGGTTTCATCACACTTGAGGACCCAAAACCATATGACCTAGGGTAGTTTAAACCATTTTGGTGGGATGACAACACATTTTGTGATTATCATCAGGAAAAAGGACATAAAACCTCCTCTTGTAAACAATTGAAAATTTTGGTACAAGACCTTATCGAGAATCATACCATTGAGATAGGTGGACCACAATTTGCATCTAATTCAGACCATACCATACACAAGAACCCACTACAGGACCATGGTTCTAGTAACCCTTCCACGTCAAAAGCCAATAACAATAATTGAGCCAACCATGCCCGTATTGCATGTGACTATTCTGGTGGACCTATCATAAATCATATTAGAACAACTTTTGAACATGTCAACATAGTTATTGTGAGAAAGGCCCCTGAGTGCAATGTCACTACCCGTGGGGGAAAAGTCACCATAGTCGGCCCTCCTCCTCCCAAACAACCAAAGATAACAATAGCTGGCCTGTCTGCCCAATAATCACAGTCTCATCCATTAACCAAACATTCCCAGCCTAAAGGATATTTTAACCTCATTGACCAACTTGGGAAGACACCTGCATAGATTTCTATACTTGAGTTGCTATGCATTTCTCCAGCGCATAAGGCTATACTCAACAAAACATTACAAGAGTCTTTCATTCCCCAAGACATTAATGTCAATCAATTTGAGGCCATGGTGGGATATCTTACCGCTCCCCACCATATAATTTTTTTTCACCAAGACAACTCATCATCCAAATCCAATGATAATGATTCCCTTCACATTGAATTCTTTTTCCATAAGCATAAGGTCAAACAAGTGTTAGTAGATGGCGGAGCAAGACTGAACATATGCTCCTTAAAATTGATTAAGGCCTTAGGATTTTTTGATGCTTGTGTAGATGCTACAAAGAGCATTTTTATCAAGGCATATGATGATGAAGAATGTTCCTCTCGGGGCGTAATTACACTTCCAATTTGTATCAAACCAATCATTGTGGACACCACTTGTCAAGTCCTAGATCTAGAACTTCCATACAATATTCTACTTGGTCGACTTTGGATCCACACCCTGAAAGTTGTCCCTTCCACGTATCACTAGTGTTTGAATTTTCCCTTTGACAACATTGAGATTACCATATATGGAGACCCCAACCCATTTCAATATTGTACCAATTTGACAGATGTCTCAGAGTGCCAAGTGCCTATTAACTATGAAGCTTTGACATCTTCACCTCTAAATTCCTTGACCCATCAACACCTGCAAAGCCTCCCACATCCACATCCACATCCAAAACATCCACTTTTGCTTCTCCAAAAACCATGACCACCTCCATGACATCTACCACTTCATCCATCACCCTAAGCATCAATGCAAGTATTAAGATCCAAGACCAAGGATGTGGAGAGTATAAGCTGAATATGACCTATTACATAATGAGGATGCCCAAATCTCCCCAAGTCTACAACAAGCCTTGTTTCATGTTAGAGTCAAAAGAAATTCTTAGAGTCCCTCCAAAAATAGTATTCATAAAGTGGGGTGAAATGAGTCAAGAGGACACTGACAATGTTCTATCTTGGATTTATAGAGAACTAGAGGATCCAACTCCCTTGCCAGTAAAAATATATGGTAAAGGATATGACATGATAAGGAAAAAGGCTATGATGAATTAGTGGCCTCGACAAGCACAAGATAGGAAGGCGAGAACCTCTAGCACCTAAAGGAAGACCTAAACATCTTGGGTTAGGGTTAGGACCATGAGAATTTTGCAATCATAGTACTAATGCTCTTCTAACGAGAGAGTAAATGCTTCAAAATGTGTCAAGACAATTGAAGATCCCCTTTGTGAAATTGACTCCCATGAATGGGAATTTGGCTCCTAGTGATCCCTAAGTGACTGTTTCCTTGAGGACTTGTTATGCGACCTAGGAGAGCCTACATTTGAAGAGAGATTTTGGAAAATGTTCAAAATTGTCATGACACCAAACAACACCAAGTCTGGATCCTCTTCTACTCCCATTGACCATAATCCTGACATACTCATCTACCCTGTTGAACCTAATGACCATCATTCAAATTCATTTGAATTGCCACATGAAACTACTAACCCTGACTCCACTCCCTTTGTTCCTTACTTTGCTGATGAGTGTGAATCAAGCGAGGCAGAGTACTGGTTAGAATTTTTTATAGAGCTCGATGATGACAATTTTATTTTTAACCTCTCTAAATCCGTCGGTATGCTTTCTGCATCCTACCCACCATTCACCAATACTGATGATGGTAATTCCTTAGTCTACCCACAACTAATTGATTGGGATCAACAAGGCCTACCAATTATGGACATATTTCAAAATGATGAGGCCATTGCAAAATTCATGGGACTGTGTGAGGGTATACCAAGTGGAGACCATAAGGCTAAATTTTCCATTGACCTAGATTGTGCCACTTACTTTGGGGAGACTGCTCCATCCTCTAGTCACAAAATGAAAAATAAAAATAAAGCAAAAAATGACACGTCTTTAGGTGAAAACTGCAAGGCACCTTCTAACAATAAAAAAGTAAAAATAAAGGATGTATCCGAAGGTGAAGACCTCTTTGAGGCGCCTAAGGATGGAGGACT
The DNA here is from genome assembly GCA_007258455.2 of Sequoia sempervirens. Lineage (NCBI taxonomy): Eukaryota > Viridiplantae > Streptophyta > Pinopsida > Cupressales > Cupressaceae > Sequoia > Sequoia sempervirens. The sequence goes on from VDFB02359162.1 coordinate 38,010, forward strand.
ATACTTTCTCCCCATAACTCAAGAAAAATTGGCCATGCTCATAGAGGACACTACGGAAGTAAACATATCTACAGCAGAAGATCCTAAGATGGTCCTCTTCACGACATATTTGATAGAGGAAGAGAAACTAGAGTTCCACAAATTCTTTTTAGAGTGTAAAGTCAACTTTGTGTGGTCTTATGCCGATATGCCTGGGTTAAATCCAGAACTTGTCTTGCACCATTTTCCCTTATTTTCAGACGCCAAGCCAGTGAAATAGAAGTTGTGAAAGATGCACCCACAGATCACCTTGTTAGTCAAAGCAAAACTTAAGAAATTGTTAGATGTAGGATTCATACGGTCCATAGACTATGCTAAATGGATATCAAATCTTGTACCAGTCACAAATCCAAATGGTCAAATCCGCATCAAAATAGATTTTTGGGACCTAAATAAAGCATGTCCAAAGGATAACTTTCCCTTGCCAAACATTGACATCATAGTGGATCTTATGGCAGGATATGAGATGTTGTCCCTCATGGATAGTTTTTCTGGTTATAATCATATTCGTATTGCCCTTAAAGATCACCACAAAACAACATTCACATGTCCTTGGGGCACATATTGTTGGAACGTCATGTCTTTTGGTCTTAAGAATGCAGGTGCCACATATCAGAGAGCCATGACAACCATATTCCATGACATGATGCACAAGATAATGGAAGATTATGTAGATTGACCTTTTGGCAAAATATTTCACATGAAAAGACCACTTGAAGGTGTTAGACAAAATTTTCAAGAGACTGGAAGAATACAACGTCCACTTGAATCCAAAGAAATGTGTCTTTGGTGTGACATCAGGAAAACTTTTGGGGTATATTGTTTCTCATAGAGGCATTGAAGTCAATCCTGCTAAGGTGAAAGCCATATTAGACATGCCTCCTCCAAAAGGCATAAGTGAACTCAAGACATTGCAAGGCAGGTTACAATCTATCCGATGTTTCATAGCACAATTGGCAGACAAGTGTCATCCATTTCAGTATCTTCTATGCAAAAGTATCCCTTTTGTGTAGACAGATAAATGTCAGGAGGCCTTCCAACAAATAAAAGATTATCTACTATCACCACCTGTTTTAATGCCACCAATCAAAGGGAAACCTTTGATTATGTACATTTCTACAATAACTTTATCACTAGGGGCATTACTGGCACAGAACAACCATGAGGAAAAGAAAAGGGCCATATACTACATCAGTCAGACATTGGTCAAATATGAACTAAATTACACAACCATCCAACGTGCTTGCCTAGCAGTTGTCTTTGCTACTCAGAAATTAAGACACTACATGTTGAATCACTAGACACACTTAGTGGCAAAGATTGATCCCCTGAAATATCTCCTAAGTTGTGTGGCATTGACAGGTCACCTGGAAAAATGGGTAATGATCTTGAGTGAGTATGATATTTAGTATGTGGAAAGAAAGGTGATAAAGGGACAAGTGATAGCAGACCAACTGGAAAATGCACCTATACAGGGAAATCACCACTAGTAGCAAACTTTCCAGATGAGTCAATATTTCATATAGAACCTAAGTCACCTTGGAGGCTATATTTTGATGGATCTCATACTAATCAAGGATTAGGGATAGGAATATTGTTTAACACCCCTCAAGGAGACTCCATCCCTAAGTCCTTCCGCATTTCTTTTCCATGTACAAATAATGTGGTAGAATATGAGGCACTTTTCACGGGACTCGGAATGGCCATCAAATGGAAAATTAGAACACTTCATGTCTATGGATATTCTCAATTGGTCATTAACCAAGTCAATGATGACTATGACACTAAGGACAAGAAATTAATGCCTTACAAATGAATGGTTGACAACTTTCAAACATATTTACACATGGTGACTTTTGAGAAAGTTTTGAGAACACAAAATAAGGCAGCAGACGCAATGGCCACAATTGGCTCTCTTCTAGACATTCCTAGCAATGTGCCTCAATTTGAATTTTTGGTAGAACAACTTTTGGTTCCTACATATGACATACCAGAATCAGAGATGGTTTGCGAGCTTGTTGGTCCCAATTCTCCATGGTATCAAGACATTTATGACTATCTCAAGTCCCAAACCCTTCCCCCCAACCTATCCAATAACCAATGAAATTCATTTATCCAAAAAGTCACCAAATACACCATCCTCAGTGACACCCTTTACCGTCATAGCTTTGATAACTCCCTTCTTCGATGTCTCGACACTGACGAAGCACAAATGACCTTGCTAGAGGTACATGATGGTATATGCGGATCCCATTCAAGTGGTCCTACTTTAGCCAAAAAGATAACGATACTTGGGTATTACTGGCCGACCATTGAGAAAGATGCACTTGAATTTTTCAAAATGTGTCACCAATGTTAGATACATAGTGACTTGATTCATGCACCAGTGCAGGAACTTTGACTGATTACTTCTCCTTGGCCCTTCGCACAATGGGGACTCGACGTCATGGGAAAGATCCATCCTACCTCGTCCAATGGCCACAAATTCATCATTACCACCACTAAGTACTTTACTAAGTGGATCAAAGCCATCCCACTCACTTACATTACTGGAAAACAAATTTCCAAGTTTATCCTCAACTATATCATCTGTCGATATGGTATTCCACAATCCATCCTCACAGATAATGGTCGTCCTTTCAAAAATTAGGATGTCTATGAAATTTGTGAATGCTTCCATATTCGACACCACTTCTCCATGTCTTACTACCCATAAGGAAATGGTCAAGTTGAGGAATATAATAAAATGATCATCAAACTTCTTAAGAAGACCGTTAATGACGTTGGTCATGACTGGAACATACAACTCAATCTTGCTTTGTGGGTATATCGCACTAGCATCTATACTCCCACTGGAGACACTCCATTCACCCTCATATTTGGAGCTAAAGCCATCTTGCCCATAGAGGTTGAAATTCCATCCCTACGAGTCTTTATGAAAGGTCTAATCACTAATGAAGAATATTGACAGTCATGATTGCATGAATTAGAAATACTAGACAAACGAAGACATAATTCCTTGAACCACTTATAGGAATATCAAAATCATCTTTGCAGAAGCTACAACAAAAGAGTGATGACTTGAAAATTTGACATTGGTGACCTGGTTCTCATGTAGAATCCTAAAAATCAGTCTGATAGAGAAAAACCAGACAAGTTTGAGCCTAATTGGCTGGGTCCATACATCATCACCGCATCATTTGGTTCTAGCACATATCAGTTGGCTACTCCAGATGGTGAACAATTGACAGAGCCAATCAACAGTTTTCATTTACACAAGTTCTATACATAGCATTGGAAAGTCTAGCCAACAACCATTAAAAATACAAAAAAAATACAAAAATATCATCACTTGGATGAAAACCTGGCAAATAGGCATCTCGGTGACACCAAAAAAATAAAAAAATTAACAAAAATAAAGAGAAATAATTCATCCAATAGTGAAAACTTGGTAAACAGGTGCTTTGGATAAGTACCATGGTGAAAACCTAGCAAACAAATGCCATGTGTAGTCAGTCATTGTTTTGAAATCTACTGTCACTCTATCTACCTTAGTCCATAATAAACATCCTTTTTTATAACATTCGCACAATGTTTCACCCTGACATCATGACGTTTCTTTCCATGGTCGACAGTGGTTAACATTGAAGTCTTGCACACTGCCTATCATCCATACTGGTCACATCCTTTCCATAAACTTGACTAGGGGCAATATTTTATCATGAGACTGCAGTGGGTATTGCACATGGTCTTGACAATTGAAAAAGTCCTGAAAAAATCATAAAAATCATAAAAAGTCCTTAAAAAATCCTAAAAAGTCCTTAAAAAATCCTAAAAATCATAAAAAGTCCTGAAAAAATCCTAAAAATCATAAAAAGTCCTTAAAAAATCCTAAAAGTCATTAAAAGTCCTGAAAAAATCCTAAAAATCATAAAAAGTCCTGAAAAATAAAATTCTAAAAAATCATAAAAAGTCCTGAAAAAAGACCTAAAACTCAAAAAACGTCCTCAAGAAAGCACAAAAACATCCAAATAACATCACAAATCCCAAAAACATAGTCAAAGTTAGTCATTCCAATTGTGTTAGTCTTTGTCAATTGTCGAACTATGAGGTCTCTACGCATTTGCTACGTAGGCAAGGCCATCTGTCAATGAGCCCCCAAGGCCCCCTAGGTTCAGTCCCTTAGGGTTCGTCAACTGAAGTCAAAACATGTCAATTCTTCTTCAATATGTCCATCTATCCTTGTCGAACTATGAGGTCTCAGCACGAGGTGTGCACATCCTGTCACATGAGCCTCGGCCATCTAGGTCACCCCAGAGGGTTTATCATGTTAAAATGTTGCTGTAGACACCACCTAGTCTAAGCCTACCACTTCAATATTCTTTCATAATTCCTATCTTTCATGGTCATGATTAAATAATCAAATTATTTACCTAATTCATCTCTCTGCTATTTCTTCTATTAATTAAATAATACACTATTTAATTAATTCACACTTTTCTTTATTCGCCCCATTAATTAAATAAATGTTTCTATTTTAATTTATGTTACTTAATTAACCTTATCTTTCTTGTCAAATTAAATAATTCTTATTTAATTTACTTTTTATCATATTTCAACTATAATTAAATAAATTCTTTATTTAATTATTCCTTTAAAATCCCTTCATCATTTAATTAAATAAATCTTCTTTATTTAATTATTCTTCAAATATCGAGTCTTGAATTAAAATGAATTATTTAATTCATTAATTTTATTTCTTAACGATTCTCTATATTTAGATAATTGTGTGAGCTATCTAAGTATTCACTTTAATTTACTCAAAAGATCTATTTCAAATCACCAATTAACTCTTGATTTAATGTCCGAGTGGCGTTCTCGAGTAATCTCTTCATCAAATCATTCAATCATCCAGTTCTAACTCATTTTCATGTACATGTGGATTAATTAAATATTCCTATTTAATTAATTAAACCTTGTGCGTGCATTCGAACAAGACTTGCTTTAATCCATATTCATCTTTGTCATGCAAAGAAAGATAATTCTTCTATTTTCGAATACCAAACTAGAAGATTAAATCATTTATTTAATCTTTAATTCTATTTCTAATTTGTATCACTCATGTCACTACTGACAGTTATCATAATGCATGTCTAATATGTCAATCTCAACCATCCGTTAATCTTTCAATCCTAGCATGTCATTCGAATAATCAATTTTCTATAAATTGATCTGTCATTCTTCATTCCAATCACTCTCAAAAACTCGCAAAATCTTATGACTTTTGAGAGAACTTATCTTGAATCTTTGATGTTTTTCTAAATCACTATCTTAGGCTATACTTGCACGAACTTACAAAAAATCTGAGGGCAATTATACTACAACAACAAAATGGAGATGGGAAATCGAGATGAATCATGGAAATACGTAGCAATTTAAGTAGATTGTCATTTTGTTCACATTTTTACTTTCCTTGTTCTTGTTGCTTAACATTAGATTGCATTTAGATTTGCATTACATTGTTTGCTCTTAATCTTGTTTCTTGTCTTGTGCATTTTCTAGACATTACATTTTGGTGAACCCTACGTGAAGACACCATCTTCATGGATCCCGAGACTATTATTTTTATTTTTGTAGGTTTTTCGTACGTAATCCACACACTGATGAAACAATCGCAATTGAAATTCATAGATGCATCAGTTTGACAAAGCGATGCAATTGATTTCCTAAACCGCATTTGACACATGAAATGACGCATCTGAAACTTTATGAACCACAACTGACTGGTAAATACTGAGAATGCAATTGTAGAGGAAATCAACACATCTAACTGGTAAAAAAATTGACGCAATTAACTGGTAACCCTTTGTTTCTGTTTTTGAAAATCTGAAGTTTTCAATTGATTTGTGTGTTACTAATATCAAATTTTTAGCATGTGGGCTTTTTGTTTTTGGAGTTAACGAGTTTTTGCAGGATGATTGACGAAGACAATACTTGAAACTACTAACGAATCTTTCTGCAAAACGCATGTCGAAGACTTTAGTTAAATTTTCTTGAAACAAATTGTTTGGTAGTGTAGCAAATCTTTCGTTTGGTTTAAAAATTAACAAAGGTTTACCGTTTTAAAAGTAAAAGTACATCTGTGATACCTCATGATTTGGTACATCGAAGCATTCCTCTCTGGCATTGACCAGGTGATCCCGGTGTAAGAGAAATGATTACCAACTCTAGAACTTAAGTTTATTCTCACAGGAGAAAGTACTCACCCTAAAGATGACTCGGGACCGGTAGCACCCCAACAGGGACTTCCATCCGATATATAAAAGTGGATTCTTGGGGAAAGACCAAGAATCATGAGTATGGTTCCGACGAGATGGATCTGAAAGGGGACTCTCGTCGCATGGATCATGCCCCACGAATGGAATTCTCATATTAAAAACCTTTTGTCTTAGTGTCCAACTATTCTATTGGTCATTGCTTGGTATAGTGCAGGGTACAGTATCATGCCCAAAGACACTCACTACTGATCCCCTTGAGTAGAGATAGTAGTTCTTGGGAGGTCATTGCCCAAAGAATTTGAAATTGGTGTGTTCGAAAGATGTTAATGAGCCATGGAGGGAAGCCAATGCCACCAAATTTCTAAGCTATCCACTCTCAAGAAGGAAAAGTGTTTATCACCAATCCAAGGTATTTGGATGGGCTATACCAAGTATACAAACCCTAGGCCTTTGCCCTATTAGGATGTGCTTGTCTGTTGTCAACTTAAACATTCTTTGAGTCCAAAATCAAACTGAAAACACTTTGTCTTATGATCTTGTTTGCCAAAATTTGATCACGGAAAAATAGAGTCAATTTCAAATCTCAGATCACTAAAAATTCACAGAGAGTCGCAACTATTCACCAAAAAGTCACAATTGATTTTTAGAGTCACATTTGTTTAACGTTGAGTAGCATCTATTATTATGAGCTGCATCTATTTAACTTCAAGTC
>VDFB02359163.1:0-10365 GCA_007258455.2 Sequoia sempervirens
GTTGAACGTCGCGAACTTTCTCGCAATCTTAAGCGCCGCGGAATACTTTGATCAGAGAGAAATGGAATAGCCGGACTATTTTGTTCTGCTGTTTAGTCTTGAGTCACAAAACCCGTCAACAGGGCTCATGGTTTTACAGTCTTGTATGCAACACACACCATCTTTCGAATATCAATGCAGTCAGCTTTCATAGTGTCCCAATCAATTATGCAAAGTTCACCAGAAATCTAATATATCATACCAACAATCATTAGCTTGGAACAGCTAAGCCTTGGCCAACGTTTTCCAGTATCAGCCCTACCCGGGCCATTGCTGCTTTCCCTAAATGGCCTTGAATCAACAATTATTGACTCGGAGCAGCTGGGCCATCAGGATCCACTGTAAGACATCTGTTCCCAATTTACTTTGGCCTTCTCTCTTGAGGAATTTATGTTATATGGCTAGCTCATTTCTACTATGTCATTGGGAAGGGCATTACAATGTAAGATTATCCTTCTTTTTTTAGTCCATCAGGTCATTGACTTCTCAAACCCACACCCTAGATCCTTGCATTCCTCACCCTTTTGTATTGATCCTTCCTTGTATTGATTCTCCCATTCTCTGTTATTCGCTTCAGTCCCATTGGCTTTCTCTTCTAGAGAATAGAGTAGACCCAGTCCTTTGTTAGTGGTTTCTAGATCCTCCTCTCTCTAGATCAGAGCATTTTCGGCATTTCTTCATCTCCATTTCACTCTTAACTTGTTTGCTTTCCATGTGTAACTATTTTTCATGAAACCATAAAAAAAAAAATCAAGTACACACAACTATCTAAATCATGTCAAAAATTATGATTATACATCCAATTTCGTCTTTAGTACATGGTGTTGTTTGACCTCTCATTCAAATGGTTCTGGAGACTATGCACACCATGGTGTTAAAATGTATAGGCCAGATTTTACAGATGCTTTTCACATCTCAAAATTAGATTTTCTTAAGATGCTTTTAGCCTCGCATACTAAAAATCAATCACACAGATGTCAACTGGACTTGCTGATTCTAGTGATTCTTTGTTGAGCAAGCCGCTAGGATTTCACCCTCTGCTTCTGGCAGTTGCCATTGCTGGTAGGACAGTTTCTTACCTTTTTCTTCAACCCCTACCCTTATTGCCACTTTTGACATCATCTGTCTTAAGTTATCATAAACTTTCTCTCAGATGATTTTTGCAGACTAGATCAGCAAATCATCCAGTCTACATAAGAGCCACTCATTCACCCATGTATTAGTCGCCCCTCTACCCTGATGTAATTCCTACCCTTTTTTCAATAAGCAAGATGCAGAGTTAGGGTATGCACCCATAATATTAATAAAGGATAAAATTTACATCTATGGCCCTGTCACTCTTTAATGAGACCGTCAAACAGTGTTCCACGTACAAAGGGAACCAGGTACCTGACAGTGTGCATTTTATGATACACGGAACACTCTAGAATAAAGAGTCCAAAGATGCTCTATCCTCTCTTGAAAAACTACCTTGTATGCTAAGATTGCAAGAAAGATCATACGGTAATTCCAATGTTTCTTAAGTCAGGTGTGGATAAGCTCTGTGGGTGTTGTGATATGCTACTGACACAAAGGGACCTATGTCAGCAAATTACTCAAAAGTAAGGACTTAGGTTGATTTGACGTTGAATGCTCTATAATTTTTTTTGGGAATTTTCAATTTTGAGATTTTACAAAAAAAAGGAAAAAAGGGTGAGGGTTTAGAAGTCCTATACTATTCCTATGAAATCAAGAGACGATAAGATTAGGTGAAACTAAGGAACAATACTTTGTTTCATCACGATAACGACAACTACACAAAGCAAGTGCAATCTTCTAGGATTTGTGCTTAAGATTTCTTTACCATGAATGATACCATCAAGAGAACAATATTATTCAAAGCAAGCATTAAAGCATCCACATTATAGGCTTAGTCTAACTTTACGCATTGAACAAAAATCATCCATCCAAAGAAAGTATGAGAGAAAGTTCCACCAATCTATACTATCAATCTATCATTCATCTAACATGCATTCAAATCAAATACTACTTTAATCTACTCTATATGGAAGAAAAATATGGAACCATGCAACCACTTGACAATAGAAGGATTCAAAGCAACTCATGCAATATGAACTTTATTCTCAAAGCAGTCTTAAGCAACAATTTCATAAGTCTCTCTCCCATTGCAATGAAATGAGAAAACAAGAGTTTATATAGAGTTTCAAAACTGAAATAAACGGCCAAGATTAATTCAAGATCAATGGCAGAGATTAAAAAAAACCCTAATTAGGGTTTCCCATAATACAATTAGTGATCAATGAGTTAATAGCGAGTGAACTAGTGTGAAGAGCTATCCTTGAGGGGGCGCATCCTTATCCTCTTTGGTGGCATTGTATTGGATGAATCTGGAAACTATTGTGCTGACCTCCTCGATCGTGACAAGTGGCAATGCATTGACCTTGTATTCTAGCAAATCCAAATCATCTAAACATTCTACAAAAACAATTTCCCACTCTGATTCCTGCCGTTGGAAGGCATGCCAAATGGATAGGAAGTCAGCTGCCTTAGTCAAATTTTCTCTGAGGATCAGCCCAATGGTGGTGAAGAAGATTTCTTGAACTTTGTGCTTCAAGTTTTCAAGCTGCATGTTATTTGCCCAAACAATGTCCTTTTCAAGCCCATCTGCAGCCATAGATAGAATATTCTCTCTGATTTCCTTTGTCCTTTCCTCAACTTGGACAGTGTCCACCTTTACCTTCTCTAGGACTTCATTCCATGTGATCAATGCCATGTACCAGCTATTGAAGTCATATGTTGCGCCTGTTGCAATCACCTTTCCATCAACTAGTTCCTGCTTCAAAACTCCTTTCAGTACCTTGAGACAAGAAACAATTCTATCTCGAATATCCTGAGCATTATCCCACGTTTTTGCTAAAGCTGCAATTCTTGAGAGCAAAGTGGAAGTTTGCCCGTATGCCAACATTAGTTTTTCTGCAAATACAGCCACTTCTTCACTTTTGTTGATTATCCATTCTTTGGTCTCCTTGGCTGTAGTCTTCTCCTCTTCGAAAGTCTCTTGAGAAGAGTTCATCAATGAAGGAGCCGCCGAGCTGGTTTGATCGAGAGGCTTAGTCAGATGCTAAATATACTCTTTTAGTCGTTCAACCTCTCGTTTGTATTCCTTTATCTTCGCTACCTCCTTTTCTAGCCTTGCTTTGATAGTAGCAACTAAATTATCTAAGTCTTCCACTTCCTGTCCTTTCATGGTTGGGCCCAAGTTGACAGTGGTGATGGCATATTCCTGAGGAGTAATATCCTCCCTAGACTTATCAACTGTTGGTACAACAATTTGCACTGTACGATGGCCGGCTTCGTCCTTTTGGATAGTGGAGAACGTTTTCGCAGGCTTCCTTACATTGACTGCTTCCAATCTGGCCAAGAAATCGGCCATGTCATCTTCTTCCAGAACTTCTTCCTGTTCCTTTATCTTCAATCTCTCTATTAGCCAACCAGGGATAGTAGGCTGCTCAATGTCTTGTTCTTCCTGGATATCTTGTGCGCCCGAAATCTCTTGAATTCCTTTAAGGGCTGAAATCATTCCTTCTTCAAATTCACTATCTACAATGTCAACTTCATTGTCAAACTCCAGAATCTCAGTGCCTGTGGGAGATGGAGGCTCATCATCCTCTGGCTGAACGGGAATGGGAGAAGGAATCCTTATGTCCCCCAAAGACTCATCAATGTCTAATATTTCATTTATGTTTGCGGACACAGCAGAATAAAGGGGCTCTGACTCTGCTTCTTTCTGATAGGTTCTTCATCTGCAATCCCCTTTCCCTTTGCCTCCTTCCTTTTCTTGGGATTGGTGCTCTCGATTGGCTCATCTCCTTGGGACGCACTAGCATTTGAGGAGTAAGATTCTGCTTCGCCCATCAAACCGTAAGTCAAAGGCACATTCTTTTGCCGCAATTCTTTGATCCGCTGGTCTACCCACCATTGCGAATATTTGATGACTGGTCTCATGAAGGTGGTCAAGTCTGAAAGCTCTGGTTCTGACCATCTTATGGGAAGAAGAGGCCGACTCTGATCAAAACCTGGCTGCATATACTCGCCATCATCTTCAAGTTGATCCGACACACGAAAGAGCTCAGTTGTCCTGATCAAGCTGACAAGCAGTCTAGACCATAATCTTTTTCTAACATCGAACTCATTTGCAGCATTGGCCCAGTAGTCTTCCAGGTCTACCTTGTGTTTGTACTTTACTCCATTCACAGCCCTGATGTGATGGTAAGGGTCGAAATTAGCTCTGGACCGATAGGACGTGAATGGATACCATTGCATCTCTAGCCAGGCACCCTCAGCTACCTGTGCCGACGAGCAAGATTCTTCCATATTTCCAATAAAGAATGGCAAAGTGATGGCTGCTTTGCTCTTTACTCTCTAGAAATTTTGATAAGTTTCAAGCTATCTAAGAACCTCCAACAAGATCATCTGGTTGGTGGGATAAATTGGGAGCCTGAAAGGGTTTCCAGTGAATCCCTGAATTCTGATGTAAGTGAATCTCAAAAACTGGATATACCAGGATCCGTACTTGCTGATAAGGCTCTTAGCCTCGTGGGTCAGCCTCTGATGCATTCCTCCTTGCAATATCCTCGTGATGTACATCAGGAATGCATCATGCGCTCTTCTGAAGTGAGATTTGACAAATATCTGCAATTGGGGGTAGCATTCATATACTTTGAATTTGTTTTCTCCGTTGCCTACAATGCCTTTGCATATTAATCCGAAATATCTATAGGCTCTTGCCAATAGATAGATAACATAGGAACTCATATGGAACGATTTAGTCCTCTCCAAGTTCATCAATTGCTCATGGATATTGTCATTGATCATCCTCGACAAGTTGAACATTCTGACTCCTGAGGTGATCTCATCGATGAAAAAGTACATTCATGTTTCAAATGGCGCGCCTTGAGGACTACCCATTATCCTATTCAAAAGCAAGATGATATCACCGTAGTCTTCTTTGAAGTCTGTCCGGCGCAATTTCTTAGGCATTTTCTTTATAGAAGCCCTTGGCTTTTCCAACCATATTTTGTTGATGACAGTTGCACACTGATCTATCTGGTCTTCAAAAATTCCCCTTGCCTCTTCTTTGGTTTTATATGAAGTCCAGTTGTAATTAGGAATGTCGAATGCTTCCTGGATAGCCGACTCTCCGAGATGTGCCAAAATCCTTCCATCGGGAGCAATGATCTATCTTTCTTGTGGATTGTAATGCCTGGCGCATTTGACCATCAACTCAGCACACTTGATTGCCGGAGGAAATCTAGCAACGTGAACAATTCCATTCCGCATCATCCGGCGAGCAATTGTTGTTGGCAGGAGTCCGTTTAGTCCATACATCCTCTTTTTGAATTCCTCGAAGTCTACGCGTCCAAGGTCCATATCCGTGATGTTCTTCCATTTGGAGTTAATCTTTGATTCTTGTTGAACTCCTTTGCTCGCGAACTTCATCTGTGCTTTCTTCAAAGATTCTCCAGGGGTGGTCATCAACCTGTGAGAAAAAAAAATGTATTAATTTTAAAACTTTTAATTATGATTTTCTTTAAATTTTCTCCCTGAAAATTCTAACTTTCAGCTTGTTGAGGGTTAGATTCTACGAAAAATCAAGCTCGAAGTAAAAACACTTAGTAATTTTTTGTGAGGCTAAATGAAGATAGAAGTAAAGAATTCCATCAAACTCTGGAATTATACTCTTTGGATGGCAATTTAGCTTTGAACTTCAAAAATTTTGCTTTATCACTGGAAAAGCAAGCTAGCCTTCTGAAAATTTCGATCTTCAACTCAAAAATTTTACTTTTCCCTCTATTCTTTGCCTTGTAAAACCACTTAATCTCCAATACTCTATCTCTCTCTCTCAAAATTTCTATCTCACGAAATTTCTATCTCTCGAAAAAAAAAATTTCTATCTCTTGAAATTTCTATGTCTAAAAATTTGGAGAGAGCTTAACTTCTTCAATCGAACTTGTGAGTTGAAAATGACTTGAAAACACCTTATAAAGTTAAGAAGCTCGATCCATTTTAGCAATTTCATGGTTTTTCTTAAGTTCATTGAACTTAGACTCGTTTTCTTCTCGTTTATCAAGGCAAGTTTCTAATTTTCTTTAGTCGCCATCTTCATCTTTATCCAAAATCTTTAAGTTTATCTTTTGGAGCTCGAATTTTCCTAAGTGTTGAAAATAATTAAAGGTTTAATATGTGATTTTTGAATTTTTTTTTTTACCTTTAATATTTTAATTTATCCATGTATCTTGTTTAATTTGGCAAATCTTGTCTAATTTCATGCATTTTTTTTTTATCTCCTTTCCTTATGCTAGCGGACTTCCTTCTAGTCTTTCCATTGCTTCATGGCAGACTTTGTTCACACCTTTCCATACCTCCTTGATGTGGGTGGACTTAGTGAATTTCATGCCGTAGTGTCTAGGCGGACTTCGTAGTTTTCTTTCCAATTCCCTTTTGGCATGGCAGACTTCCTAGCTAGCTTGCCAAATACTCTTCAAGGCTTGGGCGGACTTTGTGGCTAGTTAGACATTCTCATGGCGGACTTTATGAATTCCTTTCCACTTCATAGCAGACTTCAAACTTTCCTTTCCATTATGCCTATCATCCTATGGCGGACTTCAAGGACTTCTTTCCAAATGCTAGGCGGACTTCCAAAAGTTCTTGCCATTCCCCATTCAATGTGAGGGCGGACGTCAAGAAATTATTTCCACTTCCTCTTAAAGTGTTGTGTGGACTTCCAAAAGTTCTTGCCATTCCCATTGCTCTTCTCAAGCGGAGTTTCTCCATGCCTTTCCATTGCTGGGCGGACTTCATGAGTTTTCTTCCACTTCCATGGCAGACTTGGAAGACTTTATTCCATTTTCTTGGGCGCACCTCTCCAAACTTAGGCCATTTTCACCATGAATTTCATGCTTGTTGCCATGAATCTCTTGCCTTTTCTTGCCTTTTGGTTGATTTTTCATTGATTTTTCATTGCTTTTTCTTCTAGAGGTCTGATTTTCACTTGAGTTTTTAGATTTTTGCATGCTTTTCAATTGAGTTTTGCTTGCTTTTCTCATGAATTTTTTCAGATTTTTAGATTTTTGCTTTATTTTTGCATGCTTTTTTATTCTAAAGGTGGAAACTTTGACTCCATTACCAGTGGGATCTAGCACTTTCTAAAAATAGAAACTTACTAAAAATAGAAAAAGCAAAAAAAACAACTTTCTAAAAATAGTGTAAATCCCATTGGTCCAAAAAGTGCCAAAAATGAAAAAAGCAAAGCAAAAAGCAAAACCCAAAAAGTGGAAGTAAAATTGAGGAAAGTATCAGGCGAATTTTCAGTTTCTTCTTGGTCTTCACGCGACTTCTATGACGCCTAAGCAATGGGCCGACTTGAATTTACTTGTTTCATGATGACCTTAACCCCAATTTGAAACCCTCGAGCCAAAGCAGCTCCTTAAGAAATTGCAACTCTCAAAGCTAAACCCTAAAAGCAAAACTATCGAGGGTCCCCATTTGCAATGGTGATGTGAAATAGGTCACATCAGACCTTGGTCTTTATGCATTACTCGATTGGAAGTATGGCAAAGAATCTGGCAATGAGATCTCTCTCTCCCAAGTCATGTGGGAAAATGCTACCGGGAGTAGATATATTGAGGAGATTTGGGATGATGGACTGCAAGTCCATGTCTACACCTATGGAGACAAATTTGAAGAAGTTGAGTGACTCAGCAGTCAATTCAGATTTGGTAGATCCCACCATGTATAGATAATTGATTGGATCATTGATGTATCTAGTCAACACCAGACTAGACATTTGTTATGCAGTGAGTGCTCTCAGTCAATTCATGTGTGAGCCAAGACAAATACATCTAGTTGCAACAAAGCATATACTGAGATACTTGTGTGGTACTGTGGGATATGGTTTGAGATATACTTCCAGTGAAGATCTGAAATTACAAGGCTATTCTGATTCTGATTGGGCCGGGAGTGTAACTGATAGGAAGAGCACCTCTGGATGCTGCTTCAGTTTGGGTCTGCCATGATTTCTTGGTGTAGCAAGAAGCAGACATCTGTGGCACTAAGCACTGCAGAGGCTGAATATATTGCAGCATGTGTAGCAGCTCGTGAAGCAGTATGGCTTCGAAAGCTCCTTGCAGGACTGTTCGGTTAGACATTAGAGCCAACTGTGATTCATTGTGACAATCAAAGTTGTGTAAAGCTCTCAGTGAATCCAATATTTCATGATAGGACAAAGCATGTGGAGATCAAGTATCATTACATCAGAGACATGGTGCTGAGGAAAGCAATCCAACTCAAGTACATCTGTACTGATGATCAGACAGCTGATATTCTCACCAAACCTCTTTCCAGAGTAAAGTTTGCACATTTCCGAGACAAGCTTGGGGTGGTGGAGAATGTCGCCCTTGCTGAGAGGGAGTCTCAGCATCATTAAGATTTGTTGTAACGTATATTTCTTTGAGACGGAGAAATATGAGGTGAAAGCCCTTATAGTGTATATTTCTCTGAGACGGAGAAATATGAGGTGAAAGCCCTTGTAGTGTATATTTCTCTGAGACGCAGAAATATGAGGTGAAAGCTCCCTAGAAAAGTAATATCAGGACGGAGAAATATGAGGTGAAAGCCCTTGTAGTGTATATTTCTTTGAGACTAAGAAATATGAGGTGCAAGAACTTGTACAGATCACATCTCTGAGACTGAGTTGTGTCTTCCACAATTGGGCATAGCCATTGTGGATGTCATGTTGAGAGAATCCATGACCAGATATTTGAAAATACCTCCCTAGCTAAGAGGGAGTGTTAGTGTTTTGTAGCGGCGGGAGATATTTTCTCTTAAATATAAATAATTCAAGGCAAGTCGGCCTTTGCATTATAAATAAATATTGTATTTTTCTAGGTCGGCCCTAGAAGGGAGGTCGCCTAGCTTGCTATATAAGGGATATAGCATCTCCTCATTTTAGCATCAAATCATTCCATTCCAATTTGAATTCTTCAGCAGCAGGTTTGCCTTCTAAGCAGCAGATTCGCTTCAAGGAGAAGTGTCATTATTTTCATTTTGTGTATTCAAGATTCGCTTCAAGGAGAAGTGTCATTATTCATTGTATGAGTCTCAGCCTTTTCTAGGGCCTGATTTTGTGTGCTATTTCTGCACTTATTTTTTCTGATTTATAAGAGAATATCTTGCTGGGTTTTTCTCCCTCGAGTAGGAGGGTTTTCCCAGGGTAAAATACTGTGTTCATTGTTCTATGTGTTGTATTTTCTGCTTATTTGTATTTCTGATCTGAAAACTAACATACCCTTCATATCTCCTAATAGTATTGAGTTTTTAAGAGAGCTGGTGCCATGTAGGTTCAGATTCAAAATGTCAGATTTGGGATTTTTCAACTGGGAAGTCATCCTAAGAAGAAAAAATATATTAAGAACAACTGTGTGTTTTGCTTCAAGTATTGTTATAACTGCAAATAAAGTGGATCGTTAAAAAATGTAATGTCATCTTGTAGTAGATCAAAGGTGAGGTTGGCATGCTTTATTAGGTATCAATTTTAACCTACACATTGAGTACAACAACTATTTAGAACTAGGATTGTATCTAACTTCGTAAGGATTAATCAAGATCCAGTACAAATAGTTCAACCTTGTCAACAACTCAAGACCTTGTCCATCTAGTCCTTTGAGCAAGCTTTCAATAGGAA
This sequence comes from Sequoia sempervirens, assembly GCA_007258455.2. Lineage (NCBI taxonomy): Eukaryota > Viridiplantae > Streptophyta > Pinopsida > Cupressales > Cupressaceae > Sequoia > Sequoia sempervirens. The sequence goes on from VDFB02359163.1 coordinate 9,782, forward strand.
AGATACTCTCTCGGCTTATGTGTATCATGAGGCAGGTTTTTTCACAGGTTTAGTTCGAATAATTGCATTTGATTGCATAATCCTTTGCTTACATTCATTTTAGAGGTTTTAGCCTAAATCAAAGTTACAAACTTACCCAAAGGACTTGGTCTAGGATAAACCTAATGAAAGATTTAGCCATGTCTACTAGCTATGTCACAGCATTCAGCGAATTTCAAGCAAAAAAATCGAATTTTTTGGAATTTCAAACATTTACATAAAATTCGTTAAAATTCGGCAAAAAATTCCTATGGAAAAAAGCACTTTTTTTTTTCATTAAAATATATTGTAGAAAAGTGTTATTAAAGGTTTTCGAAAACAATTTTTAGGGTTTTCAACCTATTTTTGTTATAAATCACTGCTCGCGGATCATTCTAAGCACACAATCTGTTTATGTTTTATATTTTATAAATGTGTCAATCTTTTTATGATGACTTCAAATCTATTTAGCAATGTTAACTATTTTGATAATTTTGTGGATATATTACTTATATTTGAAAAGAAATTATATAAGGCGAATTTAATTGCCAAATTTTTTGACCCTT